>PDIM01010447.1:14474-34881 GCA_002811675.1 Ichthyosporea sp. XGB-2017a
TACGCTAGTACTAAATCCCTCGACTAATAAATCAAAAAGAAAAAGGGGGGGGGAGAGAAAAAAAAAAAATTAGCCCCTAAAAAAGAACAAAAGAAAAAAGAAGAACCAAAAAAAAAAAAAAAAACCAAAAAAAAAAAAAAAAAAAAAAAAAAAAAAAAAAAAAAAAAAAAAAAAAACAGGGCATTACGGCAGACACATCACACAACAAAAAAGCGAAACAAAAGTTAAAAAGTATTGATCATGTGGTGTTCACTTCTTTGTGTTGTTTTAGACTTTGGAGGTATGCATTCCGAAAAATCATGCTATTATTGAGGTGTGAGCTTTTTATTTTCATTGGATCTACTACATAGCTTAGTAGTGCGCTGAAGAACCACTACCCACAGCCTTGAAACGGTCTACACAATTCGTATGAGGCTCAGCTGGGCTAAGAAGGACTGCTCCATGGGCCCCATTATTGCAAACCTCGCTAGACTTGGTGAGTACTTTCTGGGAGCGGTAAGAAAAGGAGTAGGAGTGCCTTTAGCCAATTACTGTCTTCAAGTTGGAACTACCAAGTACTGAAACAGTTAGGCTGCACATCTTAGTGCCTTACTACTCCTCAGCCGAAGACTGGTAGGAAGGCCTCAATCAAGTGACTACCACCTTGGATGCTGAAATAAAGGCTTGTACAGTCTAGGCGATCTTTTCTTGCAATTAGCACTTCGTTGCCGAAATTCATGGGACTACGATCTTCGACCGGAATCAACTCAGCAACGTAGTTAGAAGTATTGGCCCGATGAGAAGCAAGTGTGAATTCGTCTAACAACAGGGGCTATCAATAGGGGAGGCCTTTGTGGAACTGCCACGTACTGAAGCACGACCAAGAAGTGATGCCAACTTGCTTTATGCTTTTAGAAAACTGGGTTATTCTTCAGGTTCCGTTCCTCCCAAAAATACCTCCTTACAGGAAAATTTGGAGAGGGGAAGTGGCTCATAGAGTGGGAGTTCCAATATGCTTTCTATTATGAATACTGAAAAAGTCTTGACGATTCATCTTAATGAAGATAAGGATGTTGAGCTTTCTTTTAAAAACACGTCGTAGGACACAATTACTGAAATACAAGGACCCTAGATCCTCCACCACATTTAAATCCACGAAGCGAATTATGGTATGCTTGGTGTTTGAACTATTGCCCAATTTCTTGAGCAGACTCACATCTTCGGTCCAAATTGAACGTTTCACGCAAAAAACACTTTCCGAAAATAGAATAGGCGACAGAATTAGCTATGTTCACAAGAAATTTAAACCAACTTAAAAAGCAATACTTCACACGAAGATTGGTTCTAATTGGCGCCCGAGCAAGTGGTTTAGATGAGCAGAGGAGCATAGATTATCTCTTTGCTGCTTTTACCTTTTCTGTTCGTCCCGAAAGGCAAAATGCGGCTTTTCCATGATAGTTTTATACAAATTATGATGTGGTCTAGATAGATTCCCTAGTCTAAATTCTAAAATTAGGACATTACACTCATCCTGTACTACCCTATAATCTAGAGTTACGTACAGCTGTAGTACAAATCTAGCTGTCATGGCCATGAGGCGGCACTGCACAGCTGATGAGTGTGGGATGTCGATTGGCAATAATTGCCAGCTATGAGATATATCTGGCCAGTCCATGTGGGGGTCCTGACCCCTGACTCCTCTGACATGATTGGATAGAGATGGACTATACAGCAGTTACAGTACTTTGGTGAAAATAAGATATAATTATTATTTCATTTATTATTTTCATTGTAGGCGCACGGCCCGGTCCTCAAAGTAAAAGGGTAAGAGGCCGACTATGCATGTGAAGGATTTGGATTTGAGGATTTTGGTATAGGTGTCTGACGTGTGTAGTGATTGTATTTTGTGAGAGTTTTTGAATATTATTACGGAGTTTATAATATTTTTAGAAAACATGAGCGGCGTGACTGGGCAGGGAAGACAAAGACTTTCTTTTGAGATCGGAGATCAGAATATTCCATATCCTGAGTATTCTGAGCTGTCAATTAAACTAGACAGTCAATATCTTAATCATAGGGAAAAAATTAAAGGGTGTGTAAAAGTAGGGATAAAGGAGGGATTCCCAAATAGTTTTGAAGATGTTATTGTGGAAGTACAGGTGGCTTCTGAAACATTATTCAGTAATTTAACGTACTACAAATGCTCATTGTTTAACAATTCTCAGCATGGGGCTACTGTTTTTGAAGAAGGACTTCCTGCTGGGCTTTATGAATTTCCATTTTCATTTAGACTTCCCCATGATTTACCTGCTTCGGTGGCTCTATCAGAGAACGTGGGTAAGAGTGACGGGATCGAGTTCGGACGGGAGTTTTTGGGAAATGTCACGTACAAGATTCATGCCAATGTTATTCACAAAAAGTCTGTCTTAAATAGACCTTCTTTGAGAATATCAGCGCCTTTTTACCGCAAATTTTCTCAATTTGTGACTCCTGAAATGAAGCCAATGAGTGTCCTGAAGCCTAAATCTCTTTTGAAGAACGAGCAGGCTAGCATCAAAGTTGAGCTCCAGAAGGATGTCTTTTACAAAGGCGAAGATGTCGCTTTTAACATTATTAGCAGGACCAATTCTTCAACTTCTTTTCGCAATGTTACCGTCAGCATTTTTCAGAAGCTTCACTTTTCAGTCAATGAAGAGGACAGTAAACTGACTCATTCGAACAGAAAGCTTATTTGCAAGCAAGTTGTTAAAGAGTTGCTTAGCATTTCCCCGAGTGAGAGGACGATGACAATTCCTGTTAGAGTAAATGTAGAAGCCCCGAAGAGCGGAAAATGTGCTATACAGCCTTTTGATGGCACGCTATCCCCTTCTATGAGTTGTCATCTCGATGATGGCGAAATGGATGTATCTTATGAGGTCCAATTAGACTTCCGTCGCATTGTGGGTCGCTCCCATAGAGTTACCATCCCTTTTGTTTTGAGTGATGTCCCTGGACCCACTGCTCGGGAATATAATTCTTGCCGATTGTCCCAAAATGCTTGCGGTACTGTTGAGCTACTTTCAACCCCTCCCAGGTCGGCGAGAAATAATGTCGAAAATGTTTCCAAGCTTCTGTCTCAGCTGAACTATGAAATGGCCGACCCTCCCGCCTATGAAGAAGTCATTAACTCAAGCAGCCATTTTCCTGCCGTCCATCTCTAAGTCAAACATAACTATAACTCCAAGAAACTACATACTACTTTGTAAAGAAGCCTACTGTCCAAACTCCGATTAAACTCACGAATCCGAAGCAGCGGATATCAAATAAAAACAAGAAAAAGGTTAAAATTGATGTGGCAACAGGTGAAGTTACTCATGTGTACAAGGTTTGCAATAACTGGCGCAGTGCAAAGTAAAGGAACCTTGTGACCTTTGAAAAAAAAATGAAATAGATAAAAACAGAACCAAACCTAAAAGCGCATGGGAATCCTTGTCACTTGTGGGCATGGGGTACGGCCATTGGCCACAGAGGGATCGGAATGCAGCACTCAGAGAGGGCCCGATTGTATAAAGTTTATCTGCTCATTTAGCATTTTTCCTCTTTTTCACACTGCAAAAATGCTGACGGTAACATTGCGAAAAGAAGTTGTAGTGTTGATTTAGTTTGGTTCAGGAAGCGAGTGGGATCCTATTGGTATCGGGTTTGTAGGAGGTGCATGAAAGAACTGAATGGGTGTTGTGTGTACAGATTGTGGTAGAATCAAACATGGGTGTTGGGACATCAATTTTGAATGCAGGCATGCTTAATGATGAGACGCCTTTGGAAATAAGTGATTCTCAATATAAAGGAAGGCGCTTGTTTCTTGAAAATTTGGAAATATTGTAGTAAGTTGAGATAAAAAGAGAAAGTTTTTCGTTGTTGCGAATTCATTACTAACGAAGGTATTTATTACTTTCAAGCATAAATGATGGGACCTGCAGTTTGATTGATCCGAAGGAGGTTCTTCTTGCTCGCAATATGTTGCAAAGGCTTCCTATGGATATAGGTTTCTTTTCCAATCTAACATATCTAGATGTATCTAGCAACAGGTAAATCCTTATTGCTTTGAGTCAATGGCATTTTTTTAGGATTGCTAATGGGCGTGATGTTATATCTTATGTCATATTTAGGTTAACAGAGCTTCCCCACTCGATCAAGAGATTGAAAAACCTAGTCTTTCTTGATGCAAGTAACAATTTATTAGAAGATTTTCCTCTGGATCTATGCGAACTAAAGGGATTGTCAACGCTTCTTCTTAACTATAATGAAATCTCTGAAGCCCCCGAGCAAATTGCTAAGTTAAAGAACTTGAATGTGCTAGAGTTGAGCTTCAACAACATTGAATATCTCCCAGCCGAGCTTTTAAGACTAAAGTATGTTTATATTTTGTATTACATGTTGCTGAATTTGCCTTTCGGAATACTTTGATTGATACTAACAGCTGTGTGCAATAGTAACCTTCGAGTTATAAAGATGAATGAGAATCCATGCATTGAAGAGTTTGAAAATTACACTGAGCAAGACCCTCCTTCTCTTCTGGAGCTCACTGCCCGATGGTTTATTCGATTTGATGTATATTACGAAAATGGTTGCATACCAGATGAAGTTAAAAGATATCTAGGGAAAGCGAAGAAGTGTTCCTTTTGTGATGGGCCATATTTCCAAACTTATATTAAGCGAGGAAAATTTGAATCGCGCACATTTGAAGAAATTCCTTTTCTATACAAACTTTGCTCCTCACATTGGAATTCAGAAAAGGACCGGGTTAGAAGCCTTTTTCAGCCCTCCCCCATCACCGCACCTGCCCCTGTAACATTCGCCCTTCCTTCTCAGTTAGCATCTTCCCGGACCATCACCACGCGAGGGGACATATGTGCTTCGCCAGCCTTAAAGAAAGCTCCTGAAAAGTTCACCCAGGCTTCCAAATTGCGTCGCTCTTCTGGACTATCAACGTCAATGTCATCTCTTCAGCTGTCTGGAAGCGTTAGTGGAAGCGTAGTTGAAGACAAAGTTTCATATGATAACCAGTCCGTTAATTCTCATATCGCCCCTCCTTCCTTGTCTTCAGGTCCTCACCCAAAACGCATTTCCCGATGGAAGAGCTTAAATTTATTGTTTAGAGGTCGTGGCAGAGAAAACCAAACCTGAGCCTTTCAAATACAAAAGCAAAGTAATAAAAAATCTGGTGAACGAAACTGGCCTCGGCTTATACCGACCAACCTGCTTTTCGCGAGACTGAGTACTTCTAGGCGCTGAAAGGAATATATAGTACAGGCTTTCGCAAACTGCAATTCACGAAGTTTCGAGTGCATTTCTTTCGCAGACTCATGTCTCTGTTGAAACAGATTCCCACTTGGGCAAGCATCTGGACCCCGTGGGAAGACGCACACCATATAGTAGGCTTTACACCCAACTTCCGACTGAGGGATTCAAAAAGACTCTTGACTCCAATCTTTACCTTTTTCTGAGGTATGATGTTAATTGACTTTAATAATAGCCCCATGTCATATTTTTCACGTAATTTTAATGCAGTTTTGAAAAAATTTTCTTCGGTTTCTAGTCCGGGAAACCCGGTCGCACAAGTCCCGTGCTTTTCATATTCGTGCTTCCAAAATGAATCAGAAGAAGTCCTTGTAAGTAAGTTTGGGTAATACTTTTCCATCTGGCCCAGAAAAGGAGCAATCTTGTCATGATCATACTTTAAAGTTTTGTTACAGAATGCTGGATGAGGCCCTTGTGATCTATCCGGCCATAGGCCATGGACTGTCCATGTCTTCACCTCGGCTGGGATCTTACAACCTCTTGTGTGCGTTTTACAGAAGGTTGGAGGCCAGGACTGGGCAAACAACAGAAATCTAGAACCATTAGCTACCTCGCCGTTATTTACCAAATCACTGCTCTGTCCATCATCCATGTAGCTATCTGTTTCCTGAACTTTGAAGGGGAGGGGATCTGTAAAACTATATTTGTCGAAATCCCCTCCTTCCCTTCTCTCCAATGCATGGTTGTCTATATATTCATCCCACTCCATCTGTTTAATTTCAATTTCTTTTGTGTTGGGACCAAATGCCTGGATGTGCTCTGCCCCCGAGGCCTCCGCATGGTCGATTTGATTATTCTCAACAAGCAAATCACAAGTAGCCGGTGATACAATTAGGAAGTAGGAAGCACATCCCCAAAAGAGAAAACTCCCCAGTTGCTGGAATGAGTTCATTCTATTAATACTTAATACCAAACAAACCAAAAGAAAACAACAGAACAACGAGCGAAAAGATTAAAAGAATAAAGTACAAACCAAGGAGTACAAAAAAAAATAAACAAGAAACAAAAGTGCCTGCAAAAATATTGGCGCTTGTCGATATCAGTTTTTTTTGGCACAAAAAAAAAAAAAAAAAAAAAAAAAAAAAAAAAAAAAAAAAAAAAAAAAAAAAAAAAAAAAAAAAAAAAAAAAAAAGAAAAAAGAAAATTATACACAAAAAAAAAGAAAAAAAGGCAAACAAAAAAACAAAAATGCGATTTTCCCGCCAAAAACAGAAATTGGTAGATAGGCCTGGCAATTGGCATGCACAGACGTGTGCATCTACTGTAACTGCATCACTCGAAAATTTCTTCAAGAGTAGCACATTGGAAGCGACGCTTCGGAAACTGAATTATGGGCAATTACATGCAATTCAAGCTTGAGTTCTCTTCTTAAGTCAGAATCTTCCTTCCTCGTTTAACACGTAGCTGTGCAAAGACTTGTTCAGCGCTGGTGGGATGACTTAGCTGGTGCCACCATATCATTTCATTTAACTTTGTGTTGCCTCTATGACCTTTGCTGAATCTTATCAATCACATGGGTCCCCGAAAGCGATTTGGAGAATTATTCATTAGAGGCTGGGTCTGGAGTGTTTCATTCACTTGTAATTGTAATTGCTACGGTTTTATTGTTTGTCTTTGTTGGAAACGTAATACTAGAAATTCTAATTTCGTACCATAAAGGACTGTTAAAGAAATCTCTTGAGCTCAAATTGCTCATTCGAAGCATGCAGCATTTACCAAAGTCCGATTTCTGGCACGACTACAGACATCTAAGATAAAGGTACGAGGATGTGAACAGTCGGTTTGTAATGCAAATTTCTTTCAGCGACAATTGGAACTATGCAGAGTGGTTTGTGTACATCACATGCCCCATCAATATCGCTATTCAAAGTGCTCTTTTGTTCGAAGGCATCGCCGAGGGCCAAAAAGATTCCTATAAGTTTTTTCAGAAATAGTGCTCTGTATATCAAATGGAATTAAAAATGCTACATTGGACTTTGAAGGTGTGATGGCCAGACCTGAAGCGGGCAGTCTTCGGGGCGGGGGAATTGATGAAGTCAGCTGCACATCAGTAGGAAGCCGTCTTTCTTCATCTGCTTGCATTAATGACCATCAGAGAAAGTTGAGTGATTCCATCTCTCTGTCAGGGGGGGCTCTTGCAAAGTCACAAATATCTTTGAAAAGTTCTGCTGCTATGTTAAACAGGGGAATCAATAAGTTCCGGATACAGGTAGAGGTATTTGAAGCACGTACTGGGGCTGATATGTTCGACCCACACTCCCAAAGCAGTGCGGGCTCCCGGCTCAACTCCTGTAGAGAGATGTCGCTCTTCGGTGTTTAATTACACCTACAGTATCATTAGGAAATGCCAATCCGGCGGGATTTGAGTTTGCTAAGATCAAAGAAGAGCTTGCTTTCCGACGGCACAGCTTTAATCACGCATGCGAGGAAAAGACAGGGAAGAAATCAAAGCGTACCTGAATAAACACATAGATGTACACCACCCAGACCATGTTGCATGTGGAGTAAATTTCAAGTGTGAAATAAGTCTTCATCATCTTCTCTAAATTAGTAAGTCATCAGTCTAATGGTCAGGACAAGCACAAATGGTAGTGCTAGAGGACATTAGCAGGAGACAAAGAGGGAGAAGAAGAGGTAGACGGGGTAGGAAGTGAAAGAACAGTCTTTGTGGAACCAGGCATCTCTACAGCTGTATAAAAGAAAAATGTGAAGTTTTTGTTCTTTTTGTTCTTTTTTTCTTCTTTTTTTGTTTTTGTAAATTTTGAATTTGAATTCAGTTTGCAGTTTGATCAAGATCTAAGTCTTTTTTTTTGTCTTTTTTTGTGGTGCAATCTTACAAAAGTATTTTTTTCCGCGTTTGTTGTTTTATTTCTGTCAAGTGAGAAATGAATAGGAACTATCAACAGAACTATGGTGGAAATTCCACTCTGCAAATGAATGTCTCCGCACCTATGAAAACGGAAAAACACACGGCTGGCCACTTAATGGTAGCTACACTTCTTGAATGGAATAAGTTTTGCTAATCACTTAAATGCTGCCACTGTATTCATCTTTCTCTAATTTTGCATATCGCACTTCTTTTTAAGGATCCACTTTCATTGACCAAAGCAACTACGTCTAAGGGATTGCCCGTCCAAAAGTAAGTCGAGTGATTTAGGTAAAAAGCTATTATCTTTTTATTTGTTAACATACATATATATATATCTATTATGTACAAACCAAAGGCTTCAAGGAGAACTACAAAAAGGACGAGAACATGATTCAGGAAAAAAAACAGTGCGCTTCATTACAGTAACGGCCAAAGCGCTTTCCCTATTGAAAATGACTCTGCCTTTTGATTCGCAATATATCCTTTTTGAGATAGTTGGTAAGTATAGTTTTCTCGTAAAATGCGTTTCCCAATTGTCATTGTGGGGAGTGAATCTAACTTTAAATTGATGGTTTGAATCTCGAATCTCCTTTTTCTTATGTCAAAAAAGGTATGATTTCCCCTGAAAACGTAAAGAGGTCATCACCCGGGCTTGTCACCTTTACTATCAGGGACTCAGTCAACACTAGCCTTGGTTTAAATGACACTCATTATTTTGCTGCTACATTGCTGTATGTATGAACGCCTCCTCACGCACACATTACAAGACGAAACTAACGCCATTAACATTTAGTTGTGATTACCATGAGGTCAATGCTGCCTTTCCTTGTATAAAAAGAGAAAAGGTCTACCGAATTGTTGGGACGTTTCACTGCGCAAGCGGAAATTTCAAAACATTTGCTATTCGAGAGTAAGTATATGCCGGTATTCTAGATTATTCTAAAAGTTTCCCCACAGATAAAAGCTAACAAGAACACACAGGTCTAAACCTCAAGATGAAGCACTTGCTCGGTCTTCTATATCAGTAGGGCAGCGGGTGTTGCAGACAATTTTGGTTAATTGTTCGGAAGCCTAACAATCAAGAGTCACTACTGCCCAAGCTTGATTCTTCGTTTTCTGATCCATGCTGCTCATTTTCGTGCAAACTAACTGCCTCCAACTCTATGAGTTCCTGTCCATAAAATGTCCCCTCCTGTGGTTCCAAAACGTTATATACCCTTCCTGTCATTGACAGTTGATCATTTTCCAATCTAATCATGTATATACAGTTCACTATAATACTGATTACGGCCAAGAGAAGCACACAAATGGCAAAAACACCAAAAAAATCACTGATAAGTGAGCTATTTCCGGAAGGGTTTACCAAAGTTGAGTTAGTACTGCCCGCCACGAAAAGCATGTCCTGTTTCGTATTCCTTGCTAGAACAGGCAACTACCCATCCAAATCCCTTTGAATCCCTTTGATTAACACCGCCACTCACTGGTCTATACGCTTGACAACACTGCTGATTGCCCAAAAACTAAAACAACCAACAAAACAACAAAAGCCAACTCTGAAAAATAAAAAACAAAAAAGCAGTAGAGCTATGTAGAGTAGAGTGCAGACCCGCCGGCCGCCGCCTTTTTTTGTGTTTGTTTGTCTTAATTTTTATTTATCCTCCTCCGATTTATTTTTGTTTTTGGTGAAGTTTGGTGTTTTGGTTGTTGATTTAGAAGTCGGTAGCGGAAAGGGGGCTTGTTAGTGTTGGTGAAGTTAGTTAGGAAAGGATTGTTTTTTGGTCAGAGATATGGGGGTGCCGAAGTATATAGCCTTGAGGGATTCACTACACAAGTGTCTGGAAAATGGACTTAAGGGGGGACACGAGGAGCAGACCATGAAGGGGATGAAGGAAATACGTGATGGATTCCATGGGATTTCAGAGCAGGACTTCAAATTGGCTGTTGAGCTGTGCGTGTCTAGGCTATTACAGCGTGAAATGGACGAGAATCTAAAAAAGCCTAGCCCCAATGTGGAGAATGTCGAGAACTGCATCAAGCTTAGTATTCGCTTGTGTGATGCAGGCTTTGCGTTGCCTTCATGCCCTTTTCAGCTTCTCTGTGATATATTTGAAAATCAAAAACTCGATGTTTGTAGAAAGGTGTTTGGATTTGTTGAGACATCTGTTGAGAAACTTACCTCTCCCGTGTATTATAGCTCTGGGAAGAATTTTTTATTATTGATGTGCAATAACTTGCTTCGTAGGCTCTCAAAATCCCAAGACACCGTGTTTTGTGGAAGAATTCGAATCTTTTTAGCGAGTGTTTTTCCATTGTCTGAAAAGTCGGGATTAAACTTGAAGAGTGCATTTAATGTGGACAATGTGACTGTGTTTGAAAAATGGGAAACTGATGAGGATCAAAATCAAGATGGATGGGATGATCAAGCGGGGCCTGTTGACTACAGCTTCTTTAACAAGTTCTGGGGCTTGCAAAAGTATTTTAACAAACCAACATTATGCTATGAACCAAGCGAGTGGGCTATCTTTACAGATAGCGCTGCTGCTGTGATCAAAACTTTTCAAAGCCATAAGTTAGATCTCTTAGAAAAGGATGAAAAGACCGGCAAAGTTGAAAGTAACACCAGTGGAGATACAGAGGTTTATTTTTCGAAATATTTGACAAACAAAAAACTTATGAATTTGCAGCTTGATGATGGGATCTTTAGGCAGCAGATTCTTTTACAATTTCTTATTGTATTTCAATATCTAGTCGGAATCGTGAAGTTCAAAGCACCATCATATGTTCTTACCAAAGACCAGGAATCTTGGTTGCAGGAAACTACAACGGCTGTATACGAGCTTTTGAAAGAAACTCCTCCCAATGGAAAAGCATTTTGCAAATGCGTGAAGCATGTACTTAGCAGGGAAAACAAATGGATACAGTGGAAGAATGAAGGGTGCCCAGAATTTGAAAGGAAATTTGATGGGTCGGAACTAAAACTGAAAAAGAAACGAAAAATGGATGGGGAATTATCAGGAACAGGGAAATATAGCATGGGTAATGCCGAGTTAACGCGTTTGTGGAATCTTGAAAGTGATAAGATTGAATATTTGAAGTCAGAAGATCGGTTGCATATGCCATCTATTGAAGAATATTTTGAGGAAGCTATTGAGCAAATGGATCCGGAAGCGATGATTGAAGAAGAATACAAAGTTGTTAATGACAAAGTCTTTGTTTGGAGAGGGCTAAGACTCATTGCCAAGTCTAAATTGCACTACTTTCAGAATTTTTCCAATGGAAAGTTGGAAACTGCTTTAACAAAAATCAAAGCAGATATTGACAAAGCGACTGCAAAGTCAGATTGTGATAAAATGGATGAAGATGGGAACAACAGTGAATTACCAGATGAAGAAATGGAAGATACGGAATCTAAAGTGAACATGAGCGGCAATAATTCCCCCAGCCTGGCAGAAAACACAGATACACAGATGGAACGCACCCCTGAACAGGAACAAGAACATGACGAGGGTGACAGTACGAAGACGCGGTGACTGGTGAGTCGACGCACAACATCGACATGGGATCAAAGAGAGAAGGGTCAATAAAATAAAAGGCAAGCTGGTGGAGTAAAAGGGAACGGATGTCTATATATGGAGAAGCCACCGCTAGAACAGGCGATGCAGTTAATATTGTTATTATTATTCTTGAGGTCCTTGGTGGTTTTGATAAGATTGAGATTTGTTTTGGAATTGTTTTGAGAGGAGGACCGGATTGATTTCTGTTGCTGTTGATTTGCGATTTCCTTTCTTTTTAGCCCTCCCCAATCTTTTTTGTTTTTTTTTTGGTTGCAAGTTGTAGGGCTCAATCTTTCGGTTTTAGGCTGAAAGAGGGTTGATTCGGGGGGTGGGGAAGGGTGCCAATACTTGTTCTTATGACTTCTTTTTCAGTTAGATATTCACCCATCGGGTCTAACTCACTGGGACATTACCAAAATGCCATTGCATATAGCACTTGCACTTTTGCCTATGCAATGATGAACTCCATCTTCATGCTATACTATGTCGAGCTGTATTTGCATGTGTATGGATTAGACATTGAATGGTTCCGCTTTGCACATATAATATTTATGCTTTGGAATGCTGTCAATGATCCCCTTTTTGGATGGTTCCAGGTATTGTATAGAAATCAGTTGTGTGCATGCACTAATTCTAGTTATGGAATACTAAACACGAGTCTTTCTTTGCTTAACATTGATTGAATAGGACACAATCCCCACAACGATGAATCGTCGACTTTTTCCAATTTATTATGGTGGTCCAATCTTTGTGCTGTCGTTTCTCTTCCCATTCTTGAAGATTTTTCCTCTGGAAAATCCAACAGCTGTTGGACTTCACTTTCTTTTCTCTCTTTGCTTTTACGATACCATGTTTACTTACGTGGTTATTTCCCATTGTGCGCTTTTTGCAGAAATCGCTACTGGTGAAGGACAGAGGCAAGTTGTGATGCGCTACTCGAGCACTGCTTCTATTCTGGGTTGCTCGGTCACATTCTTCAGTAGTTATTTGTGGGACAGGACAGACTTGACCAACTTTGTGTATTTTCTTTTCGCTATTGCCGCTATGGCAACCTGTGCAATGTACTACACTGCAACAAACTGCATTGTTCCCGACTCAAGCCACAAGCGCAACTCTGATGCCTTGGAGAATGGTGTCCCTGAACAGCACAAAAGTCACAAAGAACAGGAAGCAGGGGTCATTGACTTCTTAATGGGGTTATTTAGAAATTCAAATCTGATTATATTTGTTACAGTTAATCTGTTGCAAACAACAATCTCAAATATATTTCAAAACTTTTTTATTCTATTTCAACAAAGTCTCTTGTCGGCGTATAGTGGGGGTGTGGTAGGCTCTTTCTCTGTTCTTCTCGCGTCTACACTTCCCCAACTAACAGTTATATGCTTCTCATTTCGGACCAGTTCAACATCGTACTACCTTGTTCGAAAATTGGTTTACTGCCGTGGGTTACTGGCAGTAGGCATTGCTCTAATAGGGCCACAAATCCAAGCCTTACTTTTGATTTACATCTTAGCAGTGAAAACAATGTCTGATGTTATGGGCTCGTTCTTTAACTTTTCTATATCAGATATGATTGACGAAGATATGGTTCGTAACAAGCGGAGACAGCCAATGTCTTCCATGTTTTTTGGCTTTAACGCTTTGATAACGAAACCAGGGCAATCCTTAGGGCCAATAATAGTGATCAACTATCTGTCAGGGTTTGGTTATCAGGTGGAGGGGGACCATGAGTCAGCAAGTCCTTCTGTGGATGACGAATGGATACAAAATCAGTCCTTGAAAGAAGCCATATTTTTCGTTCTTTGGTTCACTCCCCTGGCAGTTTCAGTCTTTCAGGGTATATTGTGGACCTTTTACTCACTTAAAGACAATTATTTAAAGGAAATCAAACATGCACGAGGAGGGCCATCCCAAAAGTTAATTTCACTGGATGAAATAAACATTTCTGGAATGGTGTGAATAAAGTCAAAGCTGAAACAAATATCCTTCATTTAACGTTTATTCATTCCGCGCCCCTGTTCACAAAAGAATCAAAATTCTCTGGGAGAAACGGCATAAGCGCAAGAACGACTGCAGGCTCATAATAAGCTTGACGTGTAATCAGATCACGCGTCAACTGGCCAATTGTTCCATTCTTGGTCTTTGAAAGTTCCCTATTGAAAAAGTGCTTATCGGCCACAGAAAGCTCCATGCCCTCATTCACCATTTTCCCAATGGGAGGCGGAACAATAAATGACGCAGTTTTAGCCTTCCCAATAAATCCCTCACAGCCCTTTTTCTTCACAACAATCCACGCAGACACAAACATTTCCTTTGGTTCCTCTTTGCCAGTCACTGATTCAAAAGAGCAACCTCCTTCTATTCCCACAAAATAATCAATACCATGATTTCCTTCACATGCTTTTTCGCAGTTCTCCACTCTCATAAAAGCCCCTTTGTAAGTCTCCAGGTCTCCCATAGGCTGGTCAGATACGCCTGAATCTACACCCACTCCCATACACTCTAACTCCACCCCAGGAAAGCACTTTTCAAACCCCACCTTGACACAGTTCACCTTTACAGGATTCGTGGAGGCAATAGCTATTCTTATTACACCTCCCTCTACCTCTTCGTGTGCTGCTTGAGAACTCCCGTTAGTCTTCATATTCGCTTGACAAATAAAAGAAAAAAAAAAAAATAAAAAAAAAAAAAAAAAAAAAAAAAAAAAAATCCTTCAAAAAAAAAAAAAAAAAAAAGGAGGAATTAAAATTTTGGAAATTCCTCAAAGTCGCATCTCAGCTGTGTTTTTTTTTGTTTTTGTTTTGTTTTTTCTTAGAGTGAACTAAAACAAACATGAAACAAACCAAACTCCCTTCCCTTCCCTTCAACCTGACTTTGTTGAGGTCTGAGTTGATACTCTGGTTAGAGGAGTGTTTCTATTAGGAGTCTTATACAAAACTAATAGCTGCCTTGCCATGTGTGTGAAGCAAAACATTTTATTATAGCAGCGTACTTAAAAGTAAAATGCAAACGTGTGTAGCATCTATCCGATATTGAGACATCTCTTCACATAGTGAAAAGCTTTTTCCTCGATTCATCATTCAGTCAACACTGCTGCACAGGTTAGACCATTCACCATACCACACACAAAATGTATCTCACAATATAGAGCAAACAGAACATACTCTATCACGTTTGTATGTTCTCTTGCGTAGTTCTTCCACCTTATCTGACTCAATCTCTCCCCCACTCTCTAGTCTGCTCTCTAGCACTTCCTTCACAGCCTTCCAAATTTCATTCAGCACGGGGCGGTCACTCGCACCTCCAAGATTCGTCACCTTTGGCTCGATAGCCCATGCGTACAAGGGCGTGTCTTGGCTAGACTGGATAATCAGCAGTCCAGGCTGCGCCATAAAATATGGAGCGTAATGCCTACTCTCAGAAAGAACAATGTGGATCCAGTTCCTTTCAGCTAAACCATGTACAATTTCATTTTTAGGATCTGATACGATTTCAAAATCGCACTTCCATTTACTTCTAGCTGAGATTTAATATCAGCAAGGCATGATTGGATATTCAGCAGCTGGTTCTCCTCCCTCACACGAATTAGATCCTCCCACAGGCCCATAATGGAACCCAGTCCAGTCCAGGAGCCAAATCAAGTGCAAAAAAAATAACACAAAACACTTCTTGACTTTATTAAAACTTATTTTAAGAGACCTCACTCGACCATTCTTTTTTATCTTCACTACTGTAGTAACTATTTTTTCTTTTTCTGTGCCAGAATCCTCACGTAGAATATTATTTGAAGATTTGGAGTTGTTATGGTGCTTATAAGCAAGAGTTTGAATACTGTCTTGTTTAGTTCGGATCTTTATCAATAGCTTCCTGGGCGAGTTCGAATGTTTTTTCAAAGATGACTGTGAAAATTGCAAAAGCATCACCGGAAAAGAATGATTTGATTTTATCAATAAAAGTTTGCGGACCAATGATTTGATCCGTTTCTTTGCCTCCATTATTATTGTTCGTTTCATTGCCTCCACTATTACTCTCCGTTTCATCGTCTGACCCACCAAATACTCTCGATATTGCACCTCTTCTTTGCAAAATTTGGTGAAAGGATCTTGTTCCCCTTCTAGACGCCATTGTTTCTTGTGCTTTTTCATTGACTTGTTGTGCAAGTACCGTATCGTCTTTGGTGATCATAGGTTTCTTTAACTCTTCTGCGCTTTCAGGAGCTGTCTTATGACCTGTCTCGGCGTTCAAAAATGCTAATTTTTCCAAAACCTTCTCTCCCATTTCTTTGCCTTGGCCATCTCTTCTGCGTCTCAATGTAGCATCTTCAACAGCACCGTTCTTATCGCGTCCTATCATTCTCAAAAGTCCAATACCTACACCCGACACAAGTGCTTCTGAAGATACAGATGCCATATTAATAGCAACATTATATAATTTTGGATCACTTGTTGTGTACAGATAAGTAATCATTCCATTAACCTGACAAGCACCAGCTGCATCAAAATCAACCACAAAATCAACTCCTGATGTTATTAGCTTGGACATAACCGAAGAAACAAATTTCCAGAATCGAGCTGAACCATCAATCACTCCAGTTTCCGGATTGCTGTCAACGAAAAGGGAAATAACCCAGCATGAAAATCGCCATTTAGGAATAGTTTCGTCGGCTTTAGAAGCCCCCTTTCCTTCTCGTATGGTGCATTTTCCTGAGTTTGTTTGAAGGACGTAGTCACTTGCGACATCAAGAATATCCAGCATTGAGTAAAAGTCTCTCTGTTTCTCTTTCACGACCTTTTTTAATCTCAAAATATTACAATCGACAGCAATTTCCTTCAATTGTTCTGCTGGATGAGCTATACAATCCGACCACCAGCCACTTGGTCTAGTCAATTCGCATCCACTGCTGCTTTCATAGTGACATACACCAGAGGGATTTTCAATTAGGTTGTTTAATTCGTCGATTTTGTCATTATATTTTTGGACGTTATTTCTAACCGTGTGGCTGAGAAACCAAATCATCTCCGCTGCTTGCTCAGTTACCCATTCAATGATTTCACGAACATATTCTTCTTCATACACGGCGTCTATAAATCCTTGTCCCATAGTGATCTTGCCAACACACCCTTCCACATCGGTCACAAAAGCACGGTCGGGATAAAGACTCCCTTTCACTAGGGTACCGTTTTCGCTTTTCTTTAGGCCTGTTGGAAGATACCCATATCTGCAAGAAGAAACAGTCTTGTAGTCTTCAGTACACAAAATAACGTCTTGGACAAGTTTGATATCCAAAAATTTTCTGTATACACTCACAACACATTTACTCAGGGGTTTTGATACAGAAGTAACAAACTTCGTCTTAACCTTTTTCCACAATTTGGATACTGCTCCCGCAGCATTCGACATTACGTCATAAATATGCTTATTTAGATCTCCAATATAACTGGTAACTTCGTCCCAGATACTTTTATCATCCTCGGAGCTAAACACAGTTTCTTCATCTGTATCAGTATATATCTTTGAAGAAACTCCAGTAGTGGGTACACTTCTTGCTGCTCGGAAGAGTCCGCGCCTTTTCTTGTCAGAGTCGAACTTTACTCCAAAAGACTTTAAAGCTGCTTTGTACATACAGGAACCCCATCGATCAAGGGCATACATTTCATACAAGAACACTTCGCCAAGATAGTCGTTACCATCTCGCTTATCACCCATGCCATCGCTAAAGTCAACCTTGCTAACACGATTGGCTATTTCTGTTGCACCTGCCGACTGTAAAGTCTTATTGACACTTCTTACGTAGTCCATCAAGTCAAATAGTGAAACACCTCCAACTTGGCCAATAATTGTGCTACCATGGCTAGTAGTTTTGACAACATCGCGTTCATAACAAAAGGGTCCTACACGGGCCTGGTAATAATTGCATTCAAAGCAAGTGATTGGAATGTCCGTAACCGTTGAGTATATTCCTTTCAAAAACCCAGGAATAGTTCGGCCTTCATGAATTGCGCTGCACTTCTGGGTATAGGCAATATACCCCTGCTTTGTTGCATTGAAAGTCAATGAGCCACAACCAATTTTGTCATAGTGAAGCTTTTCTATTTTATCAGTAACATATGTGACAAACTTAAAGACGCTATTGTAAACTTTGGACGCTAGGTCTTTTATGTAGTCAAAAGCAGGGAGAAATCTACGTTCCTTGTCATTACTGACATTCTCTTCCCAAGCACCGGAAAGGTCGTTAAGAAGGGTCCTGTGCTGGGCGACCTCTGGCTCACGACTGAGTCGCTGGTCAGCATTGCACGCGGCAAGTAAGGCAAGGGTGAATACAAAAGCCAAAAGAAACAGAGCCTGTAGCTTAAACATGGTTCAGAATCAAGCAGTGTGTGGTTTATAATAAGGGATTTATCTTATCACACTCCTAAAGTTCATTTTTGTTTCAGAGAGTACCATTAAAATTTCAGGAAGTAAAATTTCAAGAATTTAAATAATTTGTGCAGTAGGTCGATTAATCTCAAAAGTTATTATATAATGTAACCCTAACTGAGCTGTTCCTTAGCAACCAATATATCATCGCTCCTTGGGAACTGAAATCTTCAGTCTTCAATCTTCACTCGTGTCCATGACAACCGTCAGCCACCGACACCGTCCATGACCAAGGAGCTCCTTGGTCCACCAGCAGAGTCCAGTGACCCAGTCCATACTCCAGTCTCCACACTCTACAGACATTTCATTTCCTCTCCTCCACCCAGCTATTGTCCATCAGCTCAACGTGAGCTGTGTGGGATTGATTCGTTTGGAGCAGCAGGATTTATGGATTTGGCTACAGCGGTGGAGTGGGACCTAGAGTTGGAAGCTCCATTTCCTCAGGTGCCCTTTTCGTTGCTAAGCAACATCGCTCGCAAGCTCGCGAGCGGGTAAGTTCTGAAATCTGAAGATTGAATAGACACACCGGGGTCCGGGACTCAATTCCCTTGCGAAATTTTACATGTACGATCCGTACCTGTTACAGCTGCAAATGGAGACTTTATTATCTTGCTAGTCTAACGTCCATAAGTGGGCCTGGCACACAAACGAAAGGAAGCCTGCAAGGGAAAAAGTGAATCTAGCCAGTATTTTCACTAAAATATATCATTTCTTCTATGATTCATCATAGGCATTTCAGTTCGAAGTCTGTGCAACAGGTTCATATCCACTACAGCACATGCAATGCCTAGTTCTAATTCAGCAAAAATAATTAAAAAAGAACGTATACTTTAGTTAGCCAACAACATAACAAGGACCTTGACGTCTCTTCATGGTACTTACCTGAGTTGCATTGACAGAGCACTGTTCCCCAAGGATCTACAATCATCGCATGCCCGTATGAAGAGCGCTTTTCGTTATGCTTTCCTGTTTGTGCCGCAGCAACGACGTAACTTTGATTCTCAATGGCGCGCGCCCTCAAAAGAACTTCCCAATGCGCAGCCCCTGTTTTTTCCGTAAAGGCGCTTGGAAAAGTCAAAATATCAGCTCCCTTGCGTCTCATAGCAAGTGATAGTTCAGGAAAGCGCAGGTCATAGCAAATGGCCATGCCCACGTTTCCCACCGGCGTCTCTACTGGGTCGCAATATTTTTCTCCTGGCTTCGTATGCTTGCTCTCCAACAAGGTGGCACCATTCTTTATCGACACATCAAACAAATGAAGTTTGCGATATTCTTCCATGATGTTTCCCTTATCATCAACAATAACATGTGTGTTGAATATGCGTTTCGACCCTTCACCAGCTGGATTTACATCATTTTCATCAAAAGCACTTTCGTGAAACCCGCCATACGACACAAACATTCCATACTTTTTGGCAAGACTTCTATAGCGTGAGAATCGCTCTCCAGTGAGCGGCTGTGACATGTCCACAGCCTCCTGCGAGCTCCCCGATACATAATCGAACGCCTCTGGCAAGAATATCATCTATACAAGAGAGAATGAAAAATTTAACTGTAAATAAAGAACTCTAAGAAGTGTATTTCTTTTTGGGCAAGTAGAAACCAGGAGACCGTATTGACGTACCTTACAGTCTCTGTCTTTCGCCTCAGAGATTAAAGTTTCCACAGCTGCCAAGTTACCTTCCACGCTGTCAGTGGATCTCATTTGCCCAACAGCTATTCTTTTATACAAGCTGGCCTCCATTCTATTCGCGGCGTTTCCAACAGAGGTAGAATCCTGGGTAGAATAATATGATAACATCAAATTCGAATTTGACTTTGAGATAATACGATATGTGCTACGGGATCCCACTATTCCTAACGAAAAGTATCTTTTGGTTTGTGCAATAATGTTGCAAGACCACATCTAGATTCAATCTCCAAAAACAAAAGACGAATAAAAAAAGCCCGGAGACAAACAGCCCCTTCTTTGGTACTTATATACCTCACAGATGTGGTTTATCAACAGACACACCTCACTTCCTTTGACTCAGCTGACTCTGCCACTTACATGTGCCACTATCTCCTCCCCAATAGTGACTCCAAAACTCCCAAACAAAAATAGGACCAAAAAGACAAAAGTCCTTTTTGCTTGTTGTTGTTATTATTTTGGAATTTTTAGTTTACTGGCAAATTATTTTTTTATCTCGCGGGGGGTGTCCTGACGTGCGCGAGAATTTTGCTTTTTTTTTTTTTTTTTTTTTTTTTT
>PDIM01010448.1:0-16261 GCA_002811675.1 Ichthyosporea sp. XGB-2017a
GGTCTTTTCTTTATTAAATTTCCGTTTTTTTTTTTTTAAAAGTCAATCAAGAGTTCTTCTTTCATACTTGATTTGAAAAGAGAATTTGAGAATACGCTTTTGTATTTGTTCTGTTTTGCACAGTGTTTGCGCTCCTTTGTACATATTTTGGTTGCTCGTGTAGGGGGAAGGGGTATTTACTCAACTCTTGTGTAAAGTTTCAGGGGATTTGGAAGAAAGAAAGTGTGGAACAGTTAGAGAAAGCATAATGGCGGCGGCTCGAATCACTGATTTGGCAGATATTTGGGCTGATCTTGAAAAGGGAATCAATCAAATATATGTGCATCTTGAAGAAGGGGTGGACAAGCCGAGGTATATGACCTTGTATACGCATGTTTACAATTACTGCACAAGCCCGGTAAGATCTGGAGATAACTCAGCTTCTGCTTCGCCTATCAATTCGAATCGGCGGCCAGGGGCAGGTGGTGCCCGTGGACAAACACTTACCAACGGAGCAAATTTTGTGGGTCACGATTTGTATGAGAAGTTGTCTAATTTTTTGAGGCAGTACCTTCGGAAGCTTTTGCGAAGTGCTGATTCCCTAATGGACGAAACTTTACTGAAATTTGTAAACACTGAATGGAACAACTATGTATTTGCGAGCCGGGTGTTGAATAGCTTATTTTCGTACTTGAATCGTCACTGGGTAAAGCGTGAACGTGATGAAGGACATAACGAAATTTACGAGATTTACACACTTGCTCTGGTCGCGTGGCGAGAGGAGTTATTTATTCCCCTTGATTCACACATCACTTCTGCCTTGCTTAAATTGATTCGACGTGAGCGCAACGGGGAGACAATCAACAATGGGCTTGTTAAAGGAATCATAGGGTCTTATGTTAGCCTGGGACTTAGCGGGGTGTCCGATGGTGCATCGCCCTCTACTAGTGCCTCTGTAAGCGAAGCTTTATCTTTAGAATTTTACAAAGTTCATTTTGAATCTATCTTTGTGAAAGAAACTGAATTGTATTATACGGGAGAGAGTGACCAATTTTTGAATGAAAATCCCGTTCCTGAATATTTAAAAAAGGTCGAGAGTCGATTGGCGGAAGAGCAAAAGAGGGTTCAGTTGTACCTTCACGATAGCTCCATGGATCCACTCATTAGCACATGCGAGAAAGTCTTGATAGAAAAGCATGTAGAAGTACTACACGGGGAATTTCAATCTTTCTTGTTCAATGAAAGAAATGAGGACTTGTCGAGATTGTATTCATTGTTAGCACGAGTGAATGGACTTTTGGAGCCCTTACGTGCAAAGTTGGAAAGTCACATATCCGAAGAAGGGTCAAAGGCAATAGAAAAAGATGCAGCTGAAGCAGTGAGTGATGCTAATCTGTATGTTGATACCCTTTTGAAGGTCCATGGAAGATACCATGACCTGGTAACGTCATCGTTCAAAGGTGATCCAAATTTTGTCGCTGCTTTAGATAAAGCGTGTAGAAAATTTGTGAATAAGAATCAGGTCACGCACCTCGCGAACACCACATCGCGTTCGCCGGAGTTAATTGCAAAGTACTGCGATTCTCTTCTGAAGAAATCATCGAAGAATCCAGAAGAGGGGGAAATGGATTCTATTCTAGACCGCGTAATGATCGTTTTTAAATACATTGAAGATAAGGATGTATTTCAAAAGTTTTATTCCAAAATGTTGGCGAAACGTTTAGTAAATGGGAACTCTGCCTCGGGAGATGCTGAAGAAGCTATGATCAATAAGCTGAAAAGCAGCTGTGGGTATGAATATACTTCAAAGTTGCAAAGGATGTTTACTGATATTGGTGTGAGCAAAAACCTTTGTGATAAATTCAAAGAGCATCTTCAGAATGGAAATATTCGAATGGGGCTGGACTTCAATATTCTCGTTTTGTGCACAGGCTCTTGGCCTCTGAATCAGGCTTCAACCAAATTTACCGTGCCTTTGGAAATTGAACAGGCTGCAAACAGATTCTCTGTGTTTTATCAACAGATTCATAATGGAAGGAAACTGACATGGCTTCATGCGATTAGTAAGGGGGATATTGTAACGAACTACACCCATTTAAAATACACAATCAGTGCCAGTGTTTATCAAATGGCTATGCTTCTACAGTACAATAATGCTGACTCTTTTACAGTTGAAAGGATGCAGGCAATCACTGAACTGAATACGGACATACTGAAGCACTGTTTTCATATTATGACGAAAGCAAAACTCGTCCTTTCTGATATCAAAACCATTGACGAAATTCGACCGGATACGGAATTCAAACTGAACTTGGGCTACAAGAGCAAGCGCATCAGATTGAATATCAATATGCCAATGAAAGCAGAACAAAAGGTCGATCAGGAAGAAACTCACAAAACGGTGGAAGATGATCGCAAGATGCTCATTCAGGCATCGATTGTGAGAATCATGAAAATGCGAAAAGTTTTGAAGCACAATCTGCTTATGAATGAAGTTATTTCGCAACTGAACAATCGATTCAAACCAAAAGTTCCTGTTATTAAGAAGTGTATTGATATTCTGATTGAAAAAGATTACTTAGAAAGAAATGAAGGAGAAAAGGACCTGTACAGCTACATTGCCTAATTTTTTTTTGTTTTGCTTTGAGGAGCCGATTTATTGCGACAAACAACACAAAGAAAGCATCTTAACCATGGTACATAATAAATAGGAGAACCTGACAAAGCCAACCCGAGCGAGGAACTCAACGTTCAAAAATGCCACCAGTTCTTGTTTTTCTTTTCCATTTTTTCCCTTAGCGCTCGCGCGTTGCTATTTAGCTTTTTCGATTCGAGTTTCATTTGTTCAGTCGTATCGGTCATTTGATCGAGCTTGTCAGTTCTTTCATTCAACCTTCTTCCAGCTTCACCGAGGGCATTTCCAGTAGAAGCAATTTCCTCCATTCGGCGAGCTTTTTCTTGTCGCTCTGCCTTTGTTTCTACTCTCTTCGCAACATATGTCGTCTTTTTCTTGTCGCTCTTGAACAACTCATCTCGATCGGAATCACCAGCATTTGTCGAACCAACAGTAACAACATTCATCACCGTTTTCAAGAATCCTTTTGGAGTAGGCACAACCGGTCGGCTGGGCACATCAATTTCTTCAACATGACAAGACCCAAGCGAAAACGGCAAGTTGAGAAAATTTTCATCAAATATCGAAGAGTAGCGTACCACTTGACTATTTCCCGTTACGGCACAGAACCTTCCATCTTCACACACAGCCACTTTATCCAGCCTCACACCAACCTTGCAATCAAAAAGTGGCTTAATCTCCGGTAAACTGTAAATGCGAATATGGCCATCAGTGAAGAAGCAATACAAGCATGAATCACCATTAACTGGAATAATAAAAGAGCCAATAACTTCGTAACTTTCAAACTCGGCTTTTTCTATTTTGAAATGTTTCGAAGGAAAGTTAAAAGTTCTTATACGCTTTGTTCCAACCGATACCATAGTCTGCAGTGCGCTTTTGGAAGTTTTGCCTTTCTTTTCGTCTTTTTTATCTTCCTCTTGGAGATCAGGAGGGGCCACTAAAGCGGCGTCTGACTTCTGACTCACCAAACTTGCTTTACGTTCCGCAACTTTTACTGCCGGGTCACCGATCTGAACAACATCATCTGTCCACTGACCAGCAAGAATCTCAATTTTACGCCCATATTTGTCAAAAAATATTATATTCTTTGTTGGGATATTTCCTCTATCATAGAAGTAATACTCACACGCCACTTCAGTGATATTAACAAGGCCTTTCGCTTGCTTAGAGAATTTCAATTTGTAAAAAAACACTCCACCTTTGACAGACCCCGCAACCAGGCAAGGGTCTGCTGTCTCGGCAGAGTCGGACAAATACAATTCGCTGAATTGGAGGGAGGTTACATAATCATCCAAAGTCAGGTTGCCGGTAGAAATTCGCTTTGACTCACTGCTCTGATGAGGTTCAATTTTTCCATCAAAAGCAGCAAGAGGGGCGGCATACAAAACATTACTCTTAACAAGATCTATAACCGCAAGGGTGTGGAGGTCAGCATATGCAACAACATTGTACTTAGAGCACATTGCTAGAGCGCGCAGAGGACCCATGGACATAGTAGTATCTTTCTGTACGTTGTGCGCCACTGACACAAGCTGAAATCCCAAATCAAAAGAACACTCGACCGTTTCTGGATATGCTCTACCTTCAGACTTTCCCGCATCCACATCCACTCGCTCACTATCATTCCTGATGAAATCGCTACTTGGCGGAAGGTCACCATCTTTTTCTCCCAATGGAATTCCATGATCAAACAAAAACGCAGCTGCTAAGTTCATATCGCAATTATATTTCTGCAAAGCCAATTCGCACCAATGTATATTAAATCCTAATCGTTGAAGTTGTTCCAACTTATCTTTAGGAGGTGTACAATCTGACGTTTCTGTGATATCTACACTTTTTGCGGACAATGCTTCTTTCATTCCACAGCCCGAAAACCTATCTTTTAGGGGAACGACTTCAACAGTACAGGTCTAAAATGAATAAAGAATTAATGTTAGTATTGGCTTCGAACAAGTTCGACAAGCTTCTAAATTATTCACAAAGCTTACCCTCACAATAACATCCCTTTCACTAGCAGAGAATACAAAGCTTAACACCTCCCCCGACGTTAACCCTACACTAAGCAAGCGACTCATGGGACAAAATTCAAAGCAAAAAATGCTTTTATCATCTGGCATGGGAAGTTCACTCTTAAGCATCATTTTTTTACAATCCAGTGTACACAGAAGTAGAAGGTCGATAGTAGAAGCATCCCAAAAGAGAACTCTGCCATCCTCATGGCCAGTTACAATGATGTCATTACTCGTCATTTCCCCTTCTTCTCCCGGCACGCCTCCTGTGACGGGCCACATATGGGTAGAAAATGAAAAGGCGTCATGGCTATGCCCAAAGCGACGAAGTCCTGTCAAAACAGATCCTTTTACATCAGTGTAGTATCTAACACAAGTTACTGGAGAGTTTTGAGTGTACAAACCAAAAGGAGATCTAAATGTGGGGAAACCACTTTGTCGAACATCACACACAACCAACTCATTGGCTAAAAGAACAACCAAAGCAACAGGGTTCCGCGTATCATTAGACCAGGGCGAAGAATTTATGCACAAAAAGTCAACTACTTCATTTTCAAAAAACAGTTCTTTAGAAACCTTTTTGTGCT
The DNA here is from genome assembly GCA_002811675.1 of Ichthyosporea sp. XGB-2017a. Lineage (NCBI taxonomy): Eukaryota > Ichthyosporea > Dermocystida > Chromosphaera > Chromosphaera perkinsii. The sequence goes on from PDIM01010448.1 coordinate 5,211, forward strand.
TAATAGAGATGTTATCCATATCTGAATCCCTAAAAGTTCCCCCACTATGAATAAAAAATGCATCATCTTTATCTGAAACCCAAAGAACTTTGCCCACCGGCGAGAGCATTGATGTATTGTCATCAAGATCAGGCATTGGGTGCATAAGATATTCGGGAACTTCAGGATTCTTCAAATTCCATATTCTCATGGGCCCAGTGCTGTGGCTTGTTATGAATTGTTTACCATCCGAATACCAGCAAACGGAAGTCAATGGAAGTGTAGTTGGTAATCCCGTTCCAAACCGTTTACATACCTTTTTTTCCTTAACATCCCATAAAACAAGAACACCCTTTTCAAAACCAATCAGCAGCAATTGATCATTCATAGGACATTCTTCCACACTAATGATTGCTCCAGGATGGTTCTTATCTGAAATTTCCACCAAATGATTCCAATACACCATATACTCAGAAAGCTCAAAATTATTCACGTCAACCACAAACAGATTTCCTCTAGTCGTACCCACATACATCCAAAATGACTGAGTGGGAGTGTGACAAAAGCAAATGTTCTCTGAAAACTGGAGTTTGTGCTTCAGATTGATCTCTGACGACTTTAGATCCCAGTAATTGACAGAATCCACAGTAACAGATATCAATATGCCCTCCCCTTCAACAAAAAGCAACTGCATAATAGATCTCCCATCCTCGTGCTTGAAAGAACGCTCTACCCCGGGCATTCCAAATATTTTCACAATCCCATCATCAGTTCCAACTGCAATCAATGACTGTAAGGGATCATAAGCCAAAGCAGTAGGGTGCGGTGGGATCCCATGGACGATACTTTTCCGTAACTCAAAACATTCACTATCCGCTCGGTCCCCACCCGATAAAGATTTCGAAGTCGCGGTCGAGGCCGCTTTTTTCAATTTCTTCAACATTCCCCCCCAAAAAAACAAAATCACCAATCAATTCAAACACACACACACACACACACACACTAAATAAAAGGAAAATCAACAAACCCAACAGTGAAAAATCAAAGCAAAACAGGAAATCCCACAAACAGGAAATCACACCATAAAAAAAGAAGAAACACAAAGAAGGGCACAATAAAAAATGGGTTGGCTCCTTCACTGCGACAGTCGACACATCTTTCATCTTTTCCCCTTTTCCTTCTGCAAGATGTGCTTTTGTTTTGTTTCCCTTTTTCTTTTCGCCTTTTTATCTTTCTATCTTTGTCATTTATTTCAAAAATTTCAAAAGAGCTTTCGCGACGTCACTTGATTTTTTTTCCCCTTTTCCTTTGTGCAGGCTCAGGAGCGCGCAACTGGAATCTGTATGGTGGATCTTTTTCCGCTTTTAAAGGCCAATGCTGTATGCGTGACCATCTTGGTTGTGGATATTGGAGGTAGATGTGGCTGAAGATACAGACCACTCATACCAGACTTTGTAATTTGCAGATAAGCGCCAGAAGTGTACGTTAAATTCCGTCTCAGCTGGAGCATATATAGGCTTGCTCAGAGGAAAATACATAGGAAACCAGCTAAACATCCCTTTAGACTCGTTCTGGGGGTTGATGCTTATCAGGACATCCTTATAAAGGATAGCGTCAAAAAATCCAGCAATCCCGTGTATGATGGAGTTATCCTTTATCTTAAAAGAAATCTTTTCAAACCTGGAGTTGTCAACAGGCTGCGCCTTGTTTGGATGTTCGAACTCGAAGCAAGGCTTGCTCTCACACAGAACATTGACTTGTCGAAATTTCACCACATAAGGGATTTCAAATCCTTTGCGGTCATTCAATTGTTGCACTTCATTGAACAGTTTGGCCGAGTGCAAGGGTGCAACATATGAAGTATACTTACAAGGAATTGAAATACCCCCCTCCTTTAAAAACGACTGTGCACCATCTAAACACTCGGGTGACAGCTCATTATCCCCAAAGGATCCCAAAAGCTCGCTAACCATTATATCCGCGCGCTCTTTGGTATCCCATTTTCGCATATCTGACGCTACGATGGTCACGACACCATCCCAAGTCATTTCATTCATTTGATGCAACTTGATAACCGCATTTGGGTTCTTTTCAACAGCAAAAAGCTTCACTTTACGCTGTGCCCTCTTACCAGCCCTCAAAGATGCTGAAACAAGTGGCCCTCGACCTGCCCCTACTACTATTATCGTCGTTGTAACAGTTTCTGCGTCTTTTTCCGGCACCCTATCCAAAAGGGCTCGATAAACAGCTTCTTCATACTGAACATACTTAACTGGATCTTTTTCAAAAATTTCATAAGTCTGAGACTCCAAATTGTCCATGAGTGGTTGAAGAGGCGACTGTAAGAAATCCTCGTAACCGCTGGCAAATTCATCCTCATACGAAAGCTTAGGCTGGGTTCGTTTGACAAAATCGATGTAGCTCATGTATTTGTGAAGTTTACCATCACAGGGAAGATCCATTTTCAGAATAGGATATGCTTTCAAATAGAGCATTTGGTGAATAAAATCTACATGAGGTTTTGTAAGAACTGGGTATCCCGAAGCGTTATTCAGGAATATAGAAGCTGGGATGATTATTGTTTTAACTGGTTCTCCTTTCCATCTGTTGCGGATATTTTCATCCGGAAGATCAGCTGTCAGTTCCAAAGCAACTTGAATTTTGGAGTCATGGCCACAGAAAGATCGCAGCTGATTCCATTTTTCCCAAGAATTACCATTGACGAAATCTTCATTCTCTCCGCTCATTATCGGAATTCTGACACAGTGATGCATAGCTGCTAAATTATTTTTCAAAATTGAGTTCAAAAATCTCCCATAGTTACAACATTGTTGAGATGGAGTCGGCAAAATAACACCATGAAGCCCCAAATATACTGCCCAAGCCAATTCTTCTTTCAAAACAAGTTCGCTATTCTTTCGCAGTGTATTATTATCGCTATCGAGATTCAACCACTTTGAGCTGCTTCCCAAGATGCTCAATCCCCCAGCTCCATCACATGCATGGAGAAGCTCACTCTCTCTGATTTTCGCACTTTCATCCAACAGTTCTACCTTTGTCTTTGTACAATCAAATTTCGGATGCGCTAGTGGAACACACACTGTGACGAACTGAGAAAGTGCGGGTTGGTCCGCAAACTCGTCAAAATCAGGAACCATTTCAACTTCAATCCCATACCCACAGTCATCCTTGTCCACGTTAGTCGCAATCATCTTCATTAAAAAGAACAAACAAAAACACAAAAATACGAAATCCCTCACAAAACAAAAAAATACAAAATAAATCAAGAAAAACAAGAAAACCAAAACACCAAAAAATTTAAATGAAAACTCTGCAGCTGGCTTGGATTAAAATTTTCTATGGGAGTTATCTATGACCTTTTTGTATGAGGTTTTGTATGGAGAAGAGCTGTCACGTGTATTGCTTTGGGTGCGCTGTGGTGCTTAACACAAACATCTTCAGCTGCACTGTACTGCGCCTCCTAGAAGACGTATGGGTCAGGTTCTGTTTTGGCATGCTTTGCTGGAAATTAATACACGAGACGATGCTACTTTGCCACTGGGGCTGCATGGAGTTTGGAATTGCTTCTTGTTTGCAGTATGCTAAGATTGCTTGTCAAACGAAGCACAACAGCACGTAAAACTATACTTTTCAGTCTTCTCGCCTTCGGTCTTCCTTCTGAAACAAAAAGCACTACCATTCCCCATCTCTATCCATCATAACATCTATATATTCCCAAACTCCAACAACACGATTTATAGCGCACCAATTAGACTATTAAATAATAAAATTACCCAATTAAAAATAGAATATGCCCGATAAGGAAATAATCACTCATATTTCCTTATAAGGACAAACCCATACCCCCATATGGTAAAATATTTCCTCCTTTTTCTTTGTATTTGTAAAGTTAATACAAAATAGTTTTATTATTATAATTATTTTTTTTTTTTTTTTTTTTTTTTTTTTTTTTTGCTTTCATTTTTAGTTATAGAGAACTCGTGTAGAATTTAATTTTACAGCACTTTCTTTTGTTTCTTTGATTGTAAACAGAAGTCTTTGGGAAATCTTTGTATTGTCTTGGAGTTGTTGGGGTTTTGTTTGTGTAAACCGTTTTGAAATCTCATACTTTATATATCCCTGTGTATATATTATCTGGTATTAGATTGGTTTATGGGGGGGGAAGAGGGATCTACGAGAGGTAAATAGAGATTAACGAGGCAGGCAATGGTTGCACTGCTTTGATTTCTCTTTATTGATTTAAATGCGGTTTTGAAAGGGTTACCAGCTTAATTGACAGGAAAAAAAACTTTCAATGTTGTAAAGAGTTATACACAGCAGAATAATTAAGTATCTCGTATATAGATTAGTATGGGTGATGAGAAGGAGCCCAAGGAGGCTTGGACTACAAAAAATGCCATTGAGCTGGTTGATGTTGACGAGGGTGGGGGATCGGAAACACCAAATGCCGCAGCTGGTTCGCAGGACTCAGTAGGGGAGAAAGGGCATCCGCAACCGCGTTCTTCAATCACTACAAATTCTAGCTCGGGAAAGATTTTCAGTTTTTCTAATGAATCTCCCTCATTTGATTCTGATTTTATGGGGCCCGTTTTAGAGCAAACGGGTTTCATGTTTATATGGTTTATATTCATTTGGGTCAGTGGGAAAATAACAGGTTGGACGCCAAATGTTCGAACAGAATTGATATACCCATACATCTACCTGGCGAATTGCATCTGGCAGATTGATAGGCTTGTTTTTGGAGTATGCAAAATGACCCATATTCCAATGTATTTAACTCTTATTCCATATGCATATCTTGCAATCACTTCGAGGGAACAATACCAGCTGGTATCTTCTCTTTGGTTTATATCTGCAGTTACCATTCACATGCAGTGTAGTACGAAAAAACTGAGGCAACATCTCCTACTCTTTACATTTTTGTTTCTTATATCATATATTTTGGTAGTGGTTAGCATGTTTTACTTGTATACCGATAACTCCCACTATTATCGCATGGAATTAATTAGACCAATTGATGCTGGCAAAGAAGGGACCTTTGTGGTTGGAATCGCTCTTTTGGGAATAGCCTTCTTTTTCTTGGAAAGATTTCTACAGAAATTCTTGACAAAGCTTATTGAATATGAGCGAAATGCTGCAACGTTACAAACGGCAAATGCGGATTTGCAAAGACAAATTAAAAAAGCCTCAACCAAAGCCCCCGAGTCACCTATGGCGAAAGTCATTGGTTGCTTACGGGACGTACAAATGGCCTCTTATGCCACCACAGAGCTCAATCAGGCTTTGGATTTCGCAATTGGGGTCTTGTCTGGAGCAGAAAGCCTCAATCAAGCTGAACTGAATTTAACAGAAAATGACAATGCAGATTCCGAACTCATAGCATGGGTGCATACAATGCTTTCCCATGGGGCAGCTGTGGTAGGGAAAGAAGAAGCTTTCTCATCAGTAGAAGTTATAACTCCACTAGTAGAAGATGATGATGAAGAGAATTCAAAGGTGCAGACTGTACATGAAAAGAGCTTTTCACAGGCTCTTGAAAAGCAGGTTGTTGGGGTATTGAAGGATATCGACAGCTGGGATTTCAGTGTATTTGATTGTGCTGCAGCAACAAATGGGAGACCGCTCTTCTTTGTTGCAAGAGCAATATTCAGGAAGAGAAATTTTATATCGACTTTCAATTTAGATGAAAACAAGCTCAATCGGTTCCTTTTGGCTATCGAAGCTGGATATGTTCCAACAAATCCGTACCATAACTCTGTCCATGCCGCTGATGTAACACACTCGATGCACGTTCTGCTGAACAGTAAGAATGTCGGCGAATATTTAAGTATTCAAGATCAGTTTGCATGTATAGTAGCATGTCTGTTTCATGATTATGAGCATCCAGGGAAAAACAACCAGTTTTTAATTAAAAATAGGAGTGAATTGGCTATTCGCTATAATGACCGATCGGTTCTTGAAAACCACCACGCTTCTGCCTCATTCACGCTCCTTGCGGTGGATGATAGCATTAATATTTTCAAGCATATGCCAGCTAAACAATATAGGGAATTTAGGGAGCTTGTCTTAAGTCTAGTAATTGTTACAGATATGACTATGCATTACGAAACCATTGGAAAGTTTAAAAACAAACTAAATATAGGCTTTGACCAGGGGAATCCTAGCGATATGGTTTTGCTGATGTCTATTTGCATTAAGGCATCTGACATCAGTAATCCAGCGAAGAAGTGGGATCTTTGCGAACAGTGGGCAAATTTAATTATGGAGGAATTTTTCAGACAAGGGGATGCTGAGAAACTTCTCAATAGACCGGTCTCGTTAATGATGAACAGAGAAGACACCGACATTGCTAAATGCCAAGTGGGCTTCATTGATTTCGTCATTACGCCTATGTTTGAAATTTTCGGGACGTATCTTCATGGGAAGAAAGAAGATTCCTTTTTGTGCAACAACATTATGGAAAACAAGTTAAAGTGGGAACAAATAGCTGCTGAGTCCGCTTCTACAGCAGCGGAAAATTCTCAGAAAGAGCAGGCAAAAGAGGTCGTAAATACCAACCTTACTAAGGGTCCTCTCCTGGAAGAAAGTCCAGGGGAAGTAAAAACCGAACTCGACGCTGGCACCATGGACCCCCCTACCGAGAGTACTGACAATACGGAAATAGTGTTAGAAGAAGTATAAAGAAAACAAGAAGATAAGAAGAAGAACAACAAAACAGAAGGCAAAATAAAATAAAATAAAAGAAATAGAATAGCTTGCCCATTTTGACTCGTTCACAAACAACACATTCCATTTAAAACAAGAAACCTGCACAAACTGCCCTCATTCACGTGTGCATGTGAAGTGCCCCTAGCTGTGTACTCCCTTGGAAGTGTCAGGTGCGTCAAAAAAGTCTCACCTAGCACGCCTCCACGATCCCGTCATGCGCCCATTTCCCCATTGGATGGGTCTCTGGGGGCCTGGCCATTTCTCATACATTTTTCCATACCCCTCGACCACCTTCCAATTTTGGGTCTCACATTATTATTATTCTACGTTGCTGATTACTTGTTGGGACTTGTTGCTGTCGGGACTGCACATGTTCAAAAATATCCCGTCTAAAACTCTGCAGACTGCTTCCCAGCTCAAAGCAATAATTATTCGACCCTCGAATAATTCATGAACTTGTTTATTATTTTTTTTTTTTTTTGCCTTTTTAGCACGGGTTTTTTTTTTTTTCTTAAAAATTTTTTTTTTTTTAGAAAAAAAAAAACATTGAAATTTCTATTATCTTTTTCTTTCACTACATGTTTACTTTTGTTTTGCACTATAAAAGCAAGCAGCTCCTTTTAAAAAACAAAAAGTCCCTTATCCTTTCATTTTCATTGGTTTCTTTGTCTTCTTTTTTGGTTTTTTTGTTGCCTTTTATTTTGTTCCATTTTACTTTTTGGCAAGTAAACGTTCTGCGTATTCTCTTAGGTCTCTTAGAAATCTATTTGACCACTCGTAGATTCGCTTTCGAGACTTATCTATGAAGCTTTCCAGTTTTTTGTAGTAGAACTTCATGTCTTCATCGGTGAAAACAAAACCAATATTCTGGATGGCCAAAGGAACAACATATTGAGATTCTGGACCAGCGACTGCGCCTCTTGAGATGCGATGAAGTATCGTTGCTAGTATCTTCAAGTTTTTTTCTGCTTCACGATCCGGTCTACTTCGCACCACGTCACAGTCGGCAGGAGTTAGGATAATATTCGCAATCAGGACTCGGAAAATAACATAATTCAGCAAAAGCATGCGGGCCTGCCCGACTGTAATGTTTGCAGTTTCTCTTTTGCTATTGAAATTCATATTTTCCTTTTCCACATCCCAGAAATAATCTTTGGGGAAGGTAACATTGTCACTGACAAGTCTAACAGCAAAGGGGAAGAATTCTAACTCAAGTGGGTCCCCATCGTATGTCACTTGTAGACTCTCTATACTGGTAATAAAGCAATCAATCATTCCTTGAATGGCTGTAAGTTTCTTCTTGTCATTTTCTTTCAGAGTCTTGAAGAGTCCCTTGGGTTCTACAACATTGAGATCGAGTGAACTATCGCGAACAATTGACTGGATCGGAATTACTGCCGAACCATCTTCCACAAAGAAGCGAACTAAGGCAGTTTGTGCATCTTTTCCAATCACTTTCATTTCCTCCGCAACTTTCTTTCTGCGTTGCTTATTCTAAAAACAAAAAAAAAAACCATAAAAGGGTAAGAATCAAAGTACAAAAGCAAATGATGCCCTTTTCATATCCAACAACACTTACAATCTTATTCTTCTTTCGGAGATAATTACAGAAAATGATTGCATACGCAATCTGTCGCAAACGAAGTGGATAAGGATAATCTGAAGCGTCAATTTGTGTTTGAGCCGTTTCCACCCTTTCTGTCTCCATTTGATTTTTCTTTTCCCCCTTCTGGGACTGAGGACCTTTCAAGAATGTACCTGGAAGATCTTTCACTTCCTTTAGGTCATGGCCACCATTATTTAGATAGTTTCCTCTACTTCCCATTCGTATCTCACCCTCTTTTAATTCATACGCAGATTCCGGAGTATGCAGGGAATTTGGCCTTTCCCCTGAAACTTTGCCTTTTCCTCCTTGTCCACCATTCCTGTTCTGATCAGGTATTCCCCCCACATTTCCATTTGAGAAATCCATCCCCATGCCAGCCCCTCCTCCGGCGGCCCCCTTCAGCAATGCAGTCATCAGCATTTGCTGCATTTGACTATTCTGAAGTAAGATCATCTCCATCTGCTTCTGAAAACTAAAGTCTGAACCCTTGCCTTCAAAATTGTTATGGTCACTGAACAGATAACCTTCCCGAGCTTGGGGCCCTACTCCGTCTTGGCCCTCCCTACCATAGTTCCCATACTCAGCCTCATGCAATCGCCGCAACTGCTGGAACAACTGCCGTTTACGATCCAACTGTTGTTGCATATACAGCGAATGCATATGAGGTGGGATATTTGCCACATCAATGTAATTCTGTTGAGTGGCATTAACTTGTTGCTTCTCTTTGGCAGCCATTTTTTCCTGAAGCAACTTGAGTTTAAAGGTCGCTAGCCGATCTGCAACATGCTCATCTGTTTCACTGGTATTACTATTGGTTTTTTGATCTTCCCCACTTGATCTCCCACCCAACCCAGAACCATTCCTTTGATCACTGTCTGCCTTCATCCCTCTTACCTCCTTTCCCCCAACTTCTCGATTCTATTCCCTTTGCTCAAACTATTAAGTTCAATCCCCTGGGCCTCCTTAAAACAGGTTGTGAGTGAGTTGTCTGGGTTTACCCGTCAACTTCTTCAAAAAAGAAAAAAGGAGAAAAAAGGAAGAAAAATGTAAAATGTAAAAATAAGCAAAAGATATGAATAAAATCCTCTCATCTGCACATCTTCATCAGTCTTCAAAAAAAAAAATGTATGGAAATTCTGGCACAAATAACCTGTATAGTCGTATTAACAATTTAAATAGAGTATTAGGGACTTTGAAATTAGAATAGAGAGACACCCCAATGAAAACGTAAATAGCTGAAGAGATAAGTAAGAGGGTTCTCTGAACGGACGTTTATGCTTTTGTTATTTTGTTGTACTTCTACTTCTAGTCTTTCCGAGTCGTCTAGCATATGATGTTCTTCAAGTTGCTTGTTCTTTTCTTAACTTTCAGTTGCATTTATTTGGCATAGTAACAAAGCTTTCCTTTCAAAGAAAAACTTATGTCAACTTCCCTAGAAAGGCAACAAAGCGATGACCTTCCCATTATGAGTCATTGTCCCCTTGCCTGGTTCGTCCATATGAAAAAGGTCATTTAGCATTTAGCTCTTTGATAAATCACAGCAAAGGGCATATTATGTTAAAATGAAAGACTATTTTTGCACTGGAAGTTTCAAGGGAGGTACTTGTGCAAATATCAGGTACCCAGTGTGCCCTCTCATCTCTTCAAAGGGTCGAGAAACAGTCATTACCTCCTCGTTGGTATTTTTACTCTCCTTTTCTCTAGTTTTTGTTGCTTTCTTCTTGTTGCTGGTTGCCACCGCAGAAGTTGAATAAGCTTTATCCCCATTACCCGCATTATTACTATTATTGTTATTCTCACTTGCCACCATGTCACTTAGTTTCCTCTTCAGAGAGCCTGGATTCTTTGGACGTTTGAGGGTGATTTGCTTAATATCGTAAGGTTTTGCAATAACCTCAAAGCACTCAATATTTGTAAACTGTAACTCACGCAATGAATCTGCAGTTCGTTGAATCTGTTCAATGCATGGAGAAAATGAGCAGAATCGAGACTTGCCATTCTTCTTGAGGGACTCTTTAGCAGACACAACCGCCTCCCAAGGTGCAGGAAGATCCAAAAACACCGCATCCGCAGTGTCTTTCAATCCAAACCCATCCCTGCACACGTTACGATGATACACCTTGACATTATCCCCAAGCCCATGTTCTCTAAACTCCTGTGCCGCCCGCTCGGATCTCTTTTGATGAAACTCAAATGTATGCAAGAACCCATCGGGGAGAATTGTGCGAATCAGAGAATGCGACAGACTCCCACTGCCAGTCCCACTCTCCACCACAGTGGCTCCTGGGCGGAGATCAAGATACGTGGCGACCAGACTCACATCGGCGAGGTAGAGGATCTGCGTGCGGTGGGGGAGGACAACGGTCCATAGCTCCGGGGAAGGGTGAAGCATGTGGATGAAGGCTGAGTTTTTGTTATTCCATACCACTGTGCCGTATTCTTTGCCAATCATCTTGTCATGACTGAACGCCCCCCGTTTGTTTTGATGGATTCCGCCCTTTTTCATTACCTCGTACGTCATCGTGTCAAATCCCACATAGAACACGACGAGATCCCCTTCGCAGATGACTTGATTGTACTTGATGAAACTCATGATTTCAGTTTTAATCCAAATCCCTCACTCCCCATGCACCCTTTGAGTTTGTCTTTCTTTTCAAAATTTTATTTAATAATCAAAATTGCGAGCTCGAAAGAAAAAGAAAAATAATTTTTTAAAAAAAAAAAAATCCCTCGTGCT
>PDIM01010450.1:15016-25333 GCA_002811675.1 Ichthyosporea sp. XGB-2017a
GATCTTTTATTTGATTCGAAATCGAAATTTCAAAGTTTTTGTTTTTGTTTTGAAGATTTGATTTTGATTTGTTTTTATTCAATTTCTTTTTGAATAAATCCAAATCCCAATCATCCTTTTGTTGTTTTTGTTTTGTTCATGGTGATGCAGTTAAGATCTTCTTCTTCGGTCGTCACCAAAACTCCATCAACCACCACCAAAACCTCCTTACAACCAAAACAATCCAACAAAACCAAATTAACAAAAAACACCAACCACACCACTCTTCGAAAAAGAAACACATCAACCAAAAGAAAAGCAAAACCAAATAACCAAAACAACTCTTTGATTGATTCAAATCAACCAGCTTCACCGACCTCGTCGTCTGACTGGGCAGAAACAGACCACACTGAACTCCTCTCAGACTATTCGGAACTTGATCTCGCCTTTGATATGGAAGCCGCACTGTCCAATGCAAATCTCACAAACCGCCGGGGATACAAACTGGACGTGCCGTGCCCGCAGTTTGACGGGAGCGTTGATCCCGAAGTGTTGAAGAGCCTCACCGACGCCATCCACCGCAACTCGGCCACGGTGCAGCAGCAGCAGCAGGCACTGAACCATCTCGATGCCCGGGTGTCGAGTCTGCAAGGATCACCCGGAGGAGGAGGGAGGAGGAGGAGGAGGAGGGGGGGATATGATTACGAGGAGGAGGAGGAAGAGGAGGAGGAGGGGGGATTAAGAGGGATGGAGAGTGGGACTGGTGCCTCCTCCTCGTGCAGCAGGGGAGGTGGAGGGGTGAGGAGAAGAGGGATTAACAGACAGAGAGGAGGAGGAGGAGGGTTTGTGGTGCAGGATCAATCTACTTTTACGAGGAATAATCTCCTCATGGTGCTTGTGTCCTTCCTGCTGGGGTTGTTGATTTGCGCGCTGGTTCGCGAATATATCGACGATGATTTTATGGACTTTTTTCCATCGTGAAGGAGATTTTAAAAAAAAGAAGACGAAGGAAATGAAAATAATGAGGATTGTTTTTTTGTTTTAATAAATTAAAATCGCCAAAGGGGGTTTTTGTTTATTGGATTAAGCACATCTTGCTGCTCTGTTGAGCGCTGGACTTCTTGAGGAGATTCCCCTTTGAGGATTGTCTTCCCTTTAATTGGGGACGATTAGATCCTGACCCGGACATAGACGGGGTTAAGGATTTCCTGTTCTTGGACGAGGAGGAGGAGGATTTCTTCTTTTTGTTGTTTTGTGGATTCTTATCAGTTGCTGCTGACTGTTTGTTCTTCCCCGAGATTGGTTTAGGTTTGGTGGATGAGTCTTTGGTGGCTGTTATCGATGATCCCGCCGAGTCAGAAGAAGTAGATCTCCTTGTGGTGGGATCCTCGTCGTCGTTTTCTTCTTCCTCAACTGGATCGTTGGGTAAAGGAACCGCGCCAAAGGGATCTGTTTCCTGTTGTTTGTCTCCTCCTCCTCCTGTTGATCCTTTGTTGTCGCCATGCTGCATGTAGATCTTGGCCATTTGTCTCCCTTTGATGATCATCTGTGCCCGGGCTTTTAGTTTTGTCCCTGTGGAGAGACAAATGGCGCTGATTTGACGCAGGACCTTATCGGAATCAACCTTTGTGGCGTTCTTGTCTCCATCCTGGGCAGTGTGTGCTTCGTATTGTTTGAGAATCTCCTTGATGCGGTTATTCTTCTCCTCGTAAAAGGCCGCCTTCTTGGTAGCCTTGAGGTAATCCGTTTTGTAGTGGTGCAGTTCCTGATCCGTGCCTGTGGATCCGGGATCATGCACGTGTTGAGCCATACTCATTGTGATTCTCCGAGTCGCCGCCACAAACTCCCCACCCAGCTCTTTTGTGGTCATTCTCTGGAGATTCTTGTCCGCTGCACGTTCAATCTGCACCACAAACACCTGAACCTCGAGGGTCCCCTTTGTGAAATAGTTGATCACATCCTTGTTGATCGATAATAGATCAAACTCACTCGTGTGGTTGAATCGGGGGTGATTCGTGCCTGTGATTCGATCCGTTTCTGTCCATTGGGCATTGTCAAAGAATTTGTACTTGCAGTACAACCCGTCCCCTTCCCGGTAGCTGTTGTACGTCAGTGAATCAACTGTGAACTTCACCTTCATGCTCTCCCCGAGCATCTCCTCGGGATCCTCCACAAACTGATCATCGCCAAACGGCTTCCCGTTGATGTCACACGGGGCAATATTGATCTTCAGCGTGCCCTTGTCCACCCCAAGATAGTTGCTCACCACCAGTTCATCCTGCACGTCCAGTTTGTACCCGAGGGATTCCAAGTACACGTGACAGTTTCCGATCAGGACCTCGCCTGGCTCGTCCCAGAAGGGATCCTGCGCGTTTTCGTTTGGGAAGGGCTCCCCGTCCTGGTAATGGTTGTACAACTCCTCAATCAGGAACTTGCGATTGAGGAATTGTTCCTTTGGCCACAGCCATTCGTTTTTGGACCATAGATCAACCACTTTGACAAAGCAATCAGTCGTCTCTGAGTTGTTTTCCAATGAGAAATGGGGAATCAATGCGAGATCAAAGAAGCGGTGTTTGTTGAGTTCTTGACTGATTGCGTTTACTTGGGATATCATGGGAAGTAAATCAATAATCGTTTCCTGTAGATCCCTCTCTGATTGGGATTTCCCACTCCCCGAGAACCCTTTCGCTTCTGCAATCTCCTTTTGGGCAAAGATCCAATCAATCTCCGGGAACGAGACACCCTCCTTCTCCCTCTCCACCTTCTCGATTGGATTAATAAACACATACATGTGATTGGATCCAATCAGTAGTCGATCATTATGCGTTAACAAGTGTCGATCCACCAAAGATGTCCCATTCACCTTCATCTTTGCCCCGTGTGCAGCCGGCACAAGCGTCACTGCATTGTCCATGTTCTCAAATCGTGCATGATCGGGAAGAATACTCAGCCCCGTCAAATGAATCATATCAGAATCCGTCCCTTCCTGATCGCTGCCGCTGTTGTGATCTGCACTGTTCTTTGCAGGTCTCCCCACCCGAGTGGTGCCTGGTTTGAGGAAATGCAGCACCTTATTACTCAACATCTTATCCTCGTTCAGATTCACAATGTGAGGCGTCGTCTGCTTCTCCAGCAGTTGCGCTTTCAACTGTTCATCCTCCATGGCCATATTCTTCTGCGCTTCTTTCAATCTCTCCTCCCACGTGTGCGTCATCTGCTGCAGGAGGAGCTCATTTGCCTGCAGTGTGGCCTGTAGATCCCCGTGATCGTGTTCCCCCCCGCTAATTGCTCCCCCGCCACCACCAGAAGGAATCTCCTTCCCTTCCATTAACTTCTTCAACTTTTCGTTTTCCTCCTTCAATTCGCGAATCAACTTATCCGTTGGGTTTTCATTCACAGTCGCCTCGTTTTTGATCTTCTTGGCGCGATCTGCGTATCTCAGCGTGGACAATGTCTCATCGTAGTTGATATCCGCTGGACTTAGCGCCGCAATCATCACCGTCTTGCTATTCCCTCCCAAGGCGTTCTGAAGCAATTTGGTGAGGACGGAATCCCGATACGGCACCATTATTTTCTTATTCCCCCCGGATTTCTCTGCCAAGGCGGAAATCACATTCCCCAGTGTACTCAAACTCTTGTTGATATTTGCCCCTTCTTTTAATCGATCCCCTGTCGCCCCTGTCGCATCCGCTCGCTCACTTCCCGCCAAATCCACAAGATTAATAGTCGATGACTTTTTTGATTCATTGGGAGTTTGTGGATTGGAGATTTGTTCGAATAGAATTGTCACTACTGTGTGTGCGCGACTACTGGTCGCGTTCATCTGAGTTGACGCCACGGTTCGATTCATTGTACCTTCGTTCATTTTCTTTTCAATCTCTGCATAGCTGCTTACAGGAACAGAGAGCAAATCTTGCACGTAAAACCCCTTTGACGGATGCTGCCTCACTTGGAGTCCCCCCTTCCTTGACTGCTTACTCAAAAGATCCCGTACCTGCTCATTGTAAATCTCTAACATGGAAAAAGTCACCCGGTACTGCAAATCTTTATCTGTGTTCTGATCCATCGCTTTGAATAATTCATCGCACGTGATCGGAACAATGCCTCTGTTTGCCCCATAACCCACCATTGAATATGATTTCCCACTGCCCGTCTGTCCATACGCAAACAGAGAGCAGTTGTAGCCCCCAAAAGCGTTATCAAGCACCCCTTGGCCCAGATCATTGTATACTTTGCGTTGAGTGGCATATCGATCAGAAGTCCCTTCCAGAATCCCGTCCGATTGCTCCTTGAAGCCATCATGGGACCAGTATGAGAAGTCAAAAGCAAACTTCTTTGGTTCTTCACCTGCCACCGCATTGGGATTTGTGATGACGGTTTGATTCCCTGTCATTTGGATAATCAATTTCGCTTCTCGATCCTTTTCCCGTTGATTAAACGGGCGGCAGCGAACCGCCACTTTAACTGACTCACTCATGATGATTTTATAACAAAAGGCATGAATGAAAAGGATTCCGCGATGATTGCTCCACCAACCCTCAGCACCACCCGTTTGTATTCACCTAAATATATATGCGTCCAGCACATGTAAATCTTCAATGAAACCTTGCTCTGTGTTTGCGAACTGAAGGCTTTGGGCTACTGACTACATGTCATAACTCATAACCCTTTGTTCGTTTTATTTCAATTATTTGCAAGGAGCCTTGGTATTAATTATTTGTTGTGCCAGAATTTTAAACCCTAATTTTCTAAAAATAGATTTATAATGAACTGCTGGGACTATATTCCCTTTTGGGAATTTGTTGGAAATTTAATAAAACTAGATCTAGAATTGGCACCTTTTCCGGCTTTGTTTCCGTGAATGACAATTTGAGACCTAGAAGTAACCTAATTTCGCTTTGAGTTTTACACGAATACTATCCATGAAAGAATACTCTTCCAAAGATGTTGTGGAAGCGTCAAGCTGTGATCGGCTTTTGTTGCGTGCACTGCCTTCCTTTTGAACGCTGCCGCTACTTGCTGTTGTCAAGGAATACGGTGCTTTGCGACACCTGAGTGGCTTGTCTTGTCCGTTGTCTGAATTTTCATCGCTATCTGCACGATCATTGGACGGTATATCCTCAAAGCTTTCATTTAAGTGAACGTGGTTACCTCCGCTGCTACCCTTTTCACTTCTTTCAGGCCCAACACGAAGAACAATCCAATCAGAATATTCCCCGGTATCTTCATTGAACCTATAATCGTTCTCAAGAAGTGGCCCAAGGGATTCGGGAACAATTCCAGCCCCGATTTCTTTCACTCGTTTACCCTTCCCTTTGCCTTTCATCGAAATTTCACGATGAACATTTGGTAAACGAAGAACAACAGGAATGGTAACATAAGACATTGGTTGGACAACAAATGTCAGCCTGCTTTCGTAGTAGTCATTCTTCTCACTTTCGGCAAGAATAGCAAACCGGCTTTCGGGATGTAGTTCTAAAGAGCATTTAACAGTCTGTGACTTGTATCCGTTGCAAACGTCAAAGCTACTTTTGCTTATTATATAGTCCCCTTCACATTTTCTATTGAAATTCACTCTATGGAACTCGACAAGACTGCACGATGCATAAACTCCTTTTGATAAACATTTTTTCGATTCAGATTTCCGGTGGACACGTATATTATCACTGTTCTGCTCTGAATTCTTTTCGACGGCCGCCTTAGGCTGCATAAATTTCACTTCACCATAGTCCGTTGTTACTTCAGTAAACGACTTTCCTTCAGTCCGCACCTTCAGTGCTTCAGTGAAGGTTTTCGCCAACTCATTGAAAGCCTTCAGGGTCTCCACAGTTGGCAATGTAGACGATAAAATTTCTCGTTGAATACTACTACTCTCTGCACCGCTTATTAAAACTTTGGGGTCCAAACTCTCATTTACAGCTGCTACTTTCGATCTCACTTCTCCAAGAGGATGTTCCAGCTGACGCACTCGATTACCAAGCTCAATAATGCTCTGATGAAGACTTCGCTGGTCGATGATGCCGTCGTGGACAGCCACTCTATGGTCGTCAGCCTTTTCAATATAAGACTTTGACTGCACCATCCCCTTTTGATCCCCGTTGCTACCCGTACTATTTCGGCGCACTTCATGAGCAAATATATCAAAAGAGTTGCTGGAAGAATCATCATTATGTACCTCCCTAAGGAGCGATGAATGGTCCTTTACCTCCTCTTCACTTCCCCTTTGAGACCCAGTCGAAATATAACTTTTAGCGCCAAAGATGTTGCCAAAGACTCCTTCGTCACATACCCCCTTTAAAATAATTGTTTTTTTACACTGAAGAACGGCCCCCATGCTAGTCTTATTATTGAACTTCATAAGACTTTCATCCAAATCATAACTTTTTCCATACTGCGATGTATCGGCTTTAACCTTCTTAAAAAGTCGAAGAACCCACGGCTGTTCAAATTGGCCAACGCTTTCAGGTGAAAATTTGAAAGAAACTGTTTTTCTTGCTTTGGCATTCACAGAAGAGCACAAAGAAAAGTGATATCCCGATTCCTCTTCGTCATAATTTTGAAAATCATTAATTGAATAGCCCGAGGAGCACGTGAAAACACGTTTTTCCATAAGCATTACGTTTTCACTGAAATTAACTACTGGCCCCAGAGGTTTTAACGAAAAGTCACATTCATCCAAAGAAGGGTTGCTGAACTCCCAGTCCAAAGTGCATTCTACTCCAAGACGAATTTGAGAAAATTCCAATGTTATCTCATCTGGTGAGTTTCCGCCCGACGACAAGATTTTAGATTGCGTATTTACCAAATTGTCAATTTGCAGCTTTGATGAATCTTTGTTCTTTGTTTCTGTATGAGAGGGTTTCTCTTTACATGGAGGCAGCACACGCAGAGATATACACGATTCTTCGTTAGCATCAGACAGAACATGTATTTTACCCTCCCATGCAGTCTTTGGTTGCATGTCCTTAAACTGAACCCACACCCTCCCAGTTTCGTTTTTTTCCAGAAAAAACCTTTTGGGAGAAACAGACACATGATACGCCGGCCAAATTAATTCAAAAGAGGCGCCCTTTGCACTGGCCCCATTATTTAATATTTCAAAGAACACCAGGTTAGAAGCTCCTGTTCCTTGAAGATGTAACATGGATGTATTCATAGAAGATATGTCCGTTGTATCTAGCTTATCAATCGATAGCTCTGAATCACTAACCACTATTTCCGTAGGAAATAAAGTCCAAGGAACAGCCTTCCCTTTAGGATGAGGGGCTGACGTGGACGGTAGGCATGCGAAGTCATTATTTGGTTTCGAAAAGCTGGGAAATTCTTCAAAAGTTTCTGTTCCCCCCAACTGGCTAGCTGGTAAAAAATGGGTACTGACCGGAGGTCCATCACGTTTCAATTCAAAATTCGACTCGTCTTTTATATCAACAGTAGTTGATTTCGTCTCGCGCTTACTTTGAAAAGAGTGCATACTAGCTTTAATGCTACCATAAAATTGTAGTTTGTAAGATGAACCTTTAGGAACCACGTGGATTTCTAAGGTGTTTTGAAATTTCCTAAAAATGCAATCTTGCCCCTCAATAGGCTTTGAAGCGAGCCCCCGTCCCGAAAATGAGACTAAGATTTCTTTAATTTCCCCTGGCTGCAAAAGAACTGATGAGGGGAACACAGAAAAAGCGCCATCTTTCTCTTTAAAAGACAGGCACACCTTACCCATAATGTTACCGCAATTTTTTAAAGGGACTTTTTTCGACTTGGAGGAGCTTAAGTCTGTCAAACAATCAAAATTCCACTCTTGAAGGTTATTGGGCACTCGAATCTTGATAAAGCCAGGTTTTATAGACGCTTGAAGTCGCTGCACTTCAACGGAAGGTTGCAGCAATTTAATAGATACGTCACACTTGAAAAAATCGTCAGGAGAAGGACTTCGCTTCAAGTCTTCATAGCAGCCTTTTTCCATGTCTTCTATTGGAGAAAAAAGAGCAACAAGATACAAACGCTTTTTGCTATGGGCACCAGTGCCCAGTCGAAAGGTATTCTCGTTCTGAAATATGCCCGCAGAAACAAGATCCTTTATCTTCGCGGGATTCGATTCCCCCTTAGAATTCAGACTTAGAAAAGATGAAGAGCTGCAAATTTTGAAACAGTCAAATAGCCTGTTAGTAGATTCTGAGTTGTTGACATTGCGCATGATTTTGTTTCCTATTGATATACTGAACTCCAGGTCCGCGCAGTGACTAGTATTAACAATTTCAATGGACTTCCACCTGATATTCGATGCCAATAAGCCAGGCCTTTTCCCCAGTTTATCATCGTGCTTACCAAGACAGCCAAGATTAGCAACTTTAAAATCAATGCCATGAACGGCTTCTGCTCTTTTAATTGGTACCCCATCAACTTGAACGCTAAGGCAATTATCAGGGTCTTCAATTTTCCCATGCACAAGGCACGTCTGGGCCAGTAAATGTCCCTTAGGGGACTCAGAGTGAAATTTCCCGTCGGCAAACCGCACAGTAAATGCAATGGAAGAGCACGCAGAATAACCAGAACTCATCTCCTTGCCATCAGCAGGGGAGGGCTCAAATTTTACAGACAAAAAAGCCTTCCCATTCCCAGGAATATACAAATTGCCTCCCTCGGGCAGGGAATAGATTGGATTGGGGGTCTTATCAGATGCTTCCTCAGTCATGCTAGCTTCAAGTATAACCCCATAGGAAGTTACATTTTTTATGCATATTCTTTGTGTATGGGATCCCCCAGCCAGAAGGGTACCCAGGTTAATGTCTTTGTCAAAGAGCACCCCATTTTCTAGTAGGTATATTCTCGCTTGATTAAAATCTTCAAAACTTCTTTGGGAAGGGTGTAAAATGGATGCAGATTCGACATTGCTGGAATGCGCTGCTTCTGAATGGGCGTTTATGCAACACTTTGTCCCAGCAGTATTGTCAAAATTGGCATTTGTCACTTTTTCTTGGTGTAAATTTAAAGTCCCCGATTTTTCATGAACTTCATTCAAAGGCTCCCTATCGACCTTCTGCGAGCCTGAGGAAAGGATCGGGTCAATAAGAGGTACAGCATTAGCTTGGGGAGGTGTTTCAACAACCCTGCCGTCAGTAAACCCAGGCCTTGAGTTCGGATGCCTTTTCTTGGCCGTTAAATTTCCAAGGAAATGGGACTTTTGCTCAAAAAAAGATCCCGGACTATCGCTTGATTCGTTCCCATTATTTTCAAAGTTGAACGTGTACTTCGAGCGATTGAAAGGCGTAGCGAAGCTTCCATAATCGATAGGATCTGACTTCCAGGATTTTTGATCCTCTACATCGTTCCCAAGATTGAATGTATGGATAATTTGCGAAGGGCTCTTACTAGAGCGGCAGTCACTGCTTGCCGCACCAGAGGACTTGCGAGTGCCTCTGTCAAAAACATGGCCCAAAAAAGGAGTTGCGGATAAGCCCCCATTAATCTGTCTGTCTTCTTTAGATTCCTCTATTGCATGTTGATTGGCTTCTGGGAAAATGTCCAGGGCATGCTCCTCCAAAAATGCACTTTCGTCTTCATCAAGCATTTTACTAATATCAGAAGAGGGAATGAACTCATCGTCTTCAATACCTACATTTTTTACCTCATCAAGATCATCCGCAAAGGGATATTGCGCTTTGACTTCCATTTCTTTCTCATCAAAGACCCAATCATCTTTACAGTCCTCATTTGAATCAAAAGGATTCGTCACCTGTTTAGATTCCAAATTCTCGATTTCTTGTTCAACAAGCTGTTCTTCTTGAGGTGGCGATACATCTTCCAAAAGTCTTCGAGGTTTTACAGGTCCCCATTGCCCTTGCTCATCACCCAAGTGGTCACCATTTTGATGCTTGGTGAAGCTTCCACTCAAATTATCCCCATTACCGACATTACTATGGACACTATCGTTCAACCAATTCTCAACTGCTGACATTTCAATTTCCTGTAGTCCTAATTTTACATCACAATACGACTTTCGATTGCAGGATTTCATTACAGACTCTGAAAATCCCCTTTTTACCGTGGTCTTTTCAAAATGCGTTGGCGTTCCGATATCAAACTCCACCCCACCCCTTACCATTCCTGTAGTTTTAGCTTCTTTCGATTTGTGAGCTTCTTCGCGTTCCTTTAAGTTTGGTTTCGGCAGCCCAGCCGCTGCATTTAAAGACAGTTTAAGGTTTTCTTCATCCTGAATATTATTTCCAAGAAGCTCATCCAAAGACAAAACCCCTAATGATGAGTGTCGAACAGCTTCCCCAGAAGACGACTTGCATTGCGCTGCCCCGGGTGATATCAAAGCATTCTCATATTGTATTAGTG
>PDIM01010450.1:53433-66510 GCA_002811675.1 Ichthyosporea sp. XGB-2017a
TCTCTTTTGGTTTTTTTTTTTGATTTGTAAATTCACATTTATTTTTTTTTATTTTTTTTTGTTTTGAGTGATTTGAAGAGGAGGATAGTAGAGGAAGCGGTGGAGGGTTAAAGAGATAAAAGTGTCTAACACAAAATCCAAAATGGGCGAGTCTTATCCGCGTCAAAGGGAAAGAGACGAGGAGGGGGAGGAAAGTGAAGCAGCCACTCTTCCTCCCCAAGACTTTGATGAGGATCACAAAGAGAAACAAAAAAAAACTGTGCTGCTGAAGACGATTACATGCCAATGTGATGTGTTGTCTGTTGGGAGTAGCTGTGTGTACCCGTGCTGCAGTGTGTGTAAATCCAAAGTGGAGGGATTCACAGTGGGTGGGTGTGTGTATGATGGGAATAGCAGTGATAATGGTCTTGTGAGGAGGGTGATGCTGATGAAGAAACAGGAGGGGAATAGGATTAACGATAAAGAAGAGAGGGTGAAGGCTTTGTGTAAGTTTGGATGCGCAGGAGGTCTATTGGAAGTGCGATATCGATTAGTTCTGACGTTGGGGGATGATTCCCAAACTAGAAAGGTTGTGTTGTTTGGGAAAACTGCTGAAACGCTGTTTGGATTGTCTGCTATGCAGTTTGAGAGATTTGTGTATGAGGGAATCGTAAGTAATCCTGATCTTTCTCAGGCAAGGGGTGAGTCTGTTGACGAAATTATGGAGATGGGCTTGAAGAGATGCCTTGTAGGGCAAACCCTTTATGTTGATTTCCAGTCTTCTAGCTTTAGGAGCCCAGGAGAGGCCGTAAAGAATAATGATTCCTTGTGTATAGAAAAGATTCCTTTACGGAAGAGGCTTTGTTTTTTGAAAGAAGTGGCTTCGGCCGGGGGATGTATTGTGGCGTGTGGGATTCGGCCAGTACACATTGCCCATTTTGAGAGTGTGAAAGAGTTTCTTATGCGGTTTTATTTCCCCCATTTGGCTTCGTGCTCGTCTTCAGAGGAGGAGGGAGAGGAAGAAGAACAAGAAAATGGAGAGTCATATAAGGATTGCTTTGAAAGGGCACCAACTGAAGAGTTAATGCACAATAATAACGAAGATAACAATGTTGAAATTGGGGAGACACCGCTACTGAGTGCACAAGATGTTGCCCTTACTGCAGAGTCTGAGGTGGTCCATGGAAGAGATAGGGACTCTCTCCCGGAAACACCACATACCTGGAGTGGTCTCTGTGGTTCTGGAGTGGTCGTCCCTTCATCGTCATTGTCGCGGCAAATGTCTTCCAAGTGGTCGTGTGGGGATATTACGCCGTTGAAGATTATGGATTTGGGGAGTGATATGCTTAGGCAGACTGCAAGTGGTGGTGGTAGTGGGGAAAAACAAAGCTCGACTAAGAGTAGTGGGAAGCAAAAGAAAGGAAGGGGTAACACTAGTGGGTGTGGTGCCCATATGGTGGACAAAGACTTTGAGTTGACGGATGATATTGAAGATGGATATTCCCTTAGTGAGCTTGAAGAGGACGAAATTAGTGAGGTAGATACGATGGTGCCTGTCGATGTGGAAGAGTTGACAAGTAGTGAAACTTGTGATGCTTCCCTTTATGAAGAAGCTGCAAATGAAAGAGTGGCCAATCCTGCTGCCTCTGAAAGCCCGAAACAGTTGAATTTCAATGCAACTGATGAATGCGACAGTGATGCAACTTGGTATGATGAGGCGGATGGGGAAAGCGCCGTACCGCTTGAATTGGAATGTGACGCTACTGATGGTAAAGTAATGAACTGTCAGGAAACAGTCTTCGTCTCATCCAGGAGAGAGGAAGATAAAGAAAATGAAGTGGATGATGTTGTCCAAGAAGAATCTTTGCGACTTAGTCAGCCCGATGACTGTGAGAGTACGGAAGTGCTGAAAGCAAACGAGGGGGATAAATCGTCTTATAACGAAGACGTGATTGTTTCATCGGTGGGCAAATCAACGCCCATTTTCAGTAAAATTAAGCGTTCTGAGGGGGCATATATGGCGACACTAATGAAGCGATTAGAGCTTAGGGACCCGAATCCAAAAAACTGAAGATAGGCGGTACAAAGCCGAAGCATCGCAAACCCTGAGGGTTTTATTTTAGAAATTTATATACAATAATATGAGTTACGACAACGCATTTCAAGCATATCCCTTTCGTTCCTGAAAGAACCTTTCAATGTCTTTCTTTGTGACAGTTTTGTTCTCAATTACAAACTGCTTCAGATACTCTTTCAAACTCTCGGATAAGCTGCTCATATGATGTGCTGCATCACGAATGTCGCTATCTGTTAACTCAGACTTCCCCAATGCCTCCATTCCAAGCTCGTACATTGAAGTTTTCTTTGCTTTGTTTCCACTCGCACCTTGTGCTGCTACTTGCGGCGTTTTTGCTCTATCATCAACACGAGCAACATCTACTGCCGTGGTTGTTTCCTCGTCATCAGCTTCAAAATCTTCAATAGATGGGTATCCGTCAATCAAAAAGGAAACATTGTGTTTCTTGTACATTTCAATGCAGCTTGTGCATCTGCAAAGAGCCTTTTTCCAAGACTTGGAATGTAGAAACAGACATGGCTCGCTCCCAGGAACTATTACAGGGGCTGGTGTGGGCTGTTCACCTGAACTAATCGGCGTTTGAAGAAAGCATTTGAGGTTTGCTTCATCACCCTCGTTTCTTTCGATTGGCATCTGTTTGCTATCTCTGTATCGAATGATAAAAGGGTGTTTACCAACACATTCACCACAGACTAAATCATCCCAATCGCCTAAAGCTGGCAGTTTTAATAAATTGTCCTTTTTCTTGATACACTGTTCATGGAACCAATCCTCGCATAGTACACACTGGAGCATCATTTCCGCACTATTTTCATCGTATTTCTGATTGCAAAAACAATAGAGGCCAATAAAGTTTTGGTTGTATACATTTTCCTTGTTTAAGATGTTAGATTTATCTACAAGATCGACTTCTTTATCGCCTTTTGCGTTGCTCCCATTTACATCCAAAGTGCATTGATGCCCAGCGGAATCCTTTGCTGTTCCGCAATCGCAACGAAACGCACGCTTTTGAAATAGCTCTAGTAGGTCATGGCTCCCATGGCACAGAATAGAACAAGAATAGCACACTCCTGAAAGAGAATCAAACGCCCCTTCTTGTGTAAGCTTGTCAATCAACTCCTTGTTACCAACAAGCTGATCATAATCACCCTCCCACCCCTTCAGAGACGCCCCAGACGCGCGAAGACATGTCAGGCAGCCATAGATTGGTTGCCGTACGTAGCCATATCGAAAAGAACAGCGATTAGAAGGCTCAGGAAGGACTTCTTCAGCCTCTTTTTCAAGCATCTCCTGTTTAGCGAGAAAATCCACCATGGTAATACTGTCTTCCTTTTCTTCAGTCTTCGACGCATTTGAATCGACTGGGTGTAATGTCTTTGCTTTTTTTCGCGGCATTGTGTCGTCTGATTTGTACTGCTCGGGTTTCTCTGAAGAATGTTTCGTTGCTGCTGCAGTGGTCACTTTCTCAGACACTTTCACTTTACTCTGCACACCCGCGTCAGATACGTCCACGTCGGCGGAATACTTTGTTGACACTTGCTCTGGGTTACACTTTTCTTCTTGGACAACACCATCAACTCCTTCAGTCAGTGGTATTGGAATCATTTTTTGTGTTGCTCGTACAAAGATATTTTTCTTCAGGGGAGAAACATTTAACGGATTTCCGTCTGTTTTACAGGAAACAAAAACAAAAACAGAAAACAAAAACAAAACCAGAAACGAAAAAAAAAAAAACAAGACGAAAAAATTCGAACAGCTGTTTCTTATAGCGCGGCGCGGCCGACATAGCCTTTTTTAAAATGCTCCTAAAAAACAATTTCCTTTATTCATCTCGCCTATAATTTCGCTGACTACTTCTTGCCTTTGGAAGACGAAAAGAACGGAAACATAGTTCGACTTACTTTATGCAGGCCCGATTTCTTTGATGAAACACTTTCGGCACGCGAACGAGACGTTTTTCGTTCCAATTGCAACAACGCTTCCTTCCGCGCTTCATCTTTACCTCCACCGGAAAGGCGGGAAATCAAGGAGGACTGGCGTCTAGAATGTATTACTTTTTGCATACGATCAGTAATATCATTGACAATTTCATCCATGTGGGAATCCGTGCCCTGCATTAACTGTTTCACTTGTTGTACATCAGAAGACAAGGCATCAATACGCGCAAGAAGTCTCTTAAACTTAAAGTCCGAAAACCCGCCTCTTTCAAATGACGCTTTTCCATCCCCGGAGTCATCATCATCCTGAAGGTGCGATAACTTTTCTAGAACCAAAGACCGTTGATGAGGAACCCAGTCAAAGCTATCTTCCTCTAGCTGATCAAATACGTATTGCTCTGGCCCAGTGAATTCCGTATCATCTTTCGTATTGATATAGATCATGAAAAACATGTAATTCCACAAATTGTGCTCTCCAACAAATTGGTCAATGTGCTTGTCGAATCCATGGCCTTCACGTTCAAAAGTTTCTTTGGCAATACCACAAGTGAAACAATGGTTTCTTAGGTATTCATCCTGGTCTGATTTTTCTTCTCTCAAATCCGCAAAAGTATCAATGATAATACCAAAGATGATATTGAGAATAATAATAATAACCACGATGAAGAAAGCAAGATCGTAAATAAATCTAGCATAAAACTTTGTTTCG
Organism: Ichthyosporea sp. XGB-2017a; assembly: GCA_002811675.1. Lineage (NCBI taxonomy): Eukaryota > Ichthyosporea > Dermocystida > Chromosphaera > Chromosphaera perkinsii. The sequence goes on from PDIM01010450.1 coordinate 58,136, forward strand.
CCAGTCTGCTTGGGAACCAATACATCACCAATACCACCACCAGATCGCAATCCTTGATGCACGGTAGTAACAATGCATCGCATTAATGTTTCGCACCGTAACTCCCCTTCGATGTCAAAATCTTCGTTTAGAAACAGATATCCAATAATTGCAAAAACGTATATAATAATCATTGCAAAAACGCTCGTCAAGAAAATCGCCTGAATGTTTCTCGTTACACTACGAATAACGTTTTGAAGCGTTTCGTACCTAGCAACAATATCAAATAGCAGTACAGAATAAAAGTATGGGCTCACTAGATACCCGGCGCAAGAGCACAGACAATAGATCACTGTGTAGATCATCTTCATATCCATTAGAAGATACTTGATGCCCTTTTTGTATAAAGTAACACCATAGTCGGCAAAGTAACTAAAAAAGATAAAGATGGCAGACACCAATTGAAATAAGCCAAGGCATCGTTCCGCTTTGTCTACTAGACTCTCAACAGTAAGCTCAAACAATTGACTAATTCCAATGTGAGCAAATAAAGAAAAATCTAACATCCAGTCAATGGCAGAATCGAGTCCAATTCCCGTTCCAAAATCAAAATCAATATCTTTCACTGTTGTATTCCCGGTAACAGTAGTCAATCCTTCATTAGAGCGCGCATGAATCAAGCTCTCATTAAAAATGGCAATAATAAAATTAATAATGATTGCAGAAATGAATGACATGTCTGTCCATGCTTTTCTAGTTCTTGAAAAATACCACAAGAAGCTATGTGATTGCAACTTTGAACGCCAGATCATTTCATTTCGCAAATCACTGACATGCTCGCTGAATGCCTCAATCTTAGCCCCATGGTCATCTTGATATGTTTTCAAATCGTCTATCACATCATTTTTCGATTTTTCAGTAAGCAAATGGCAGATTGATGGCTTTGCGAAAAAGAGTCTTTCCAGCTGCCCATCTCGAACAATTTCGATTCTTCCTGTATTTAATGAGTAATGTTCCAATGCAGTCAGGCTCTCACTGTCAAAGTGAAGTGACCTGGGATTTTTAATCTTCAATGCATTGCGAATGTTCTCATTATAAGGTCCCAAAGTATCTGCCAATAAATATATGGTATGGCCTACTTCCAAAACATCGGCAGCATTCATTTCATACAGAGGCAGCTCGTGATTACCGGACTTCACACGAACGTGATACTCGTAAATATTCTGAATAACCTGCACCATCTGTGCAGCGTCCCAGCTAATAAGAATGCGATCTGCAAATAACCTGTCAGACCTTCTCTCAAGAACAGCAAGTAACAGTTGAGCGGCATTTTGTTTCAGCGCGAGAAATTTATCCAGTCGAGTCTCATTCAGCGGATGGATGTCATTCAAAACAAGGGCAACGAAAAGTTCAACATTTGCATCATCACTAGTGATAATAGCAATTTGATTATCAACACACGGCCCTTGGCAAAACTCTGTCAAAGCCTACAACCAAAAAAAAAAAAAAAAAAAAATACGTTTCAGGTAAGTACATATCCTTTTAACTCCTGGCAATAACAGCTAGACACCAAGCATGGTACGTACCCCGAGACAAATGTTGATATAGTCTACAGTATCAGAAGTAATATTCGAATCAAGCAAAGTGATAGATCCGCAAATATCATCAACGTAATACAGAATTTCTTTCAACAAGTTGTACGATTTAGCGGCATGCTCCTGGTCGCGGATATAATTCTGAAGTTCTAGATTGTGGCCTTCACACAAAAGTTGCAAATATCTCAAAACCTCTTCAATAAACCCAGACTGCTTAAAAGCGTGCTTTGATTCTCTTTCCAGTCTCTTCTTACGGATTCGCCTAGGGGTTAAATATCTAGAGTTAAATATTCAGTTTCACACTTAAATGTCAAACATGATTTGCCACTTTACAATACTTACTGGTCTGAAAATGCCATTGTCGTTCTCCGTGCCGACTGGCTGTCCCGCTCTTTTTCCTGAATTTGCCGAAGTAATTTCAATTCCAAACGAGCCTGCCTTATTCTCTCTTGCAATTCTAAAAAGAAAAAGCCATCATATTCCTCTTGAAAACGCTCATAAAATAGCTTCTGAATGGCGTTGTTACCACCGTCTAGGAGAGCATTCGCAAAATTCATACTTTCAAGAAAAATCAACCTATCACCACGATGACGAACCAAATCTACAATCAAGTCAACTGCCTTAAGGTCGCCAAGTTCATTTTGTATATCCCCTTGCTCGCTCTTATCCACAACCTCTTTCCCAAAATATTTTTGGCATTCTTTTTTGTAAAATTCATTTGCACAAGGACACTCTTGAAAATCAAAGTGGCGAATAATGTAATCCTGAAGACAAATCAGAACATTCTTTGACAATAAATTTGATTGGCCCGAAGAGCCCCATTTTCTTGCTTTATCAATTACTTTGCAAATAAAACCGGACTTTCCTTCATCCTCATCCAAGCTCAATACTGAAAGGTCTTTGGAAAGCGACTTTTTACCCATTGAACGAATGTCGTCCCTGTTGCGTTCTTCCAACGCCCTCAGAATATCGTCCGCGCACTTAAATAAAAGAAACATTACGCCTGCCTCAGCCTCCACAAACGCGTCCATGCGAAGTTCGAGAATCATCGTCAACCTTTGCAACCCTTGTGTTATACGTCCTGCTGCGAATAATTGTGAATTTTTCCGCGATAACGGCTGCACGTTAACCACGTTCAAAGTTTTCATTCGCTTAAGCACGTCCAAAGAGTATGTCGTTTGTGCAATGCCCGACGACGCCATCATTTTGTTGTATGTGGACGTAATTTCCAAAGGAATGTCTGATATGCGTTCGGCTTGCTTATACACACTCTGTAAAGCGCCTTCAATTTTGAGGCGTTCAACAGAGTTTGCATTAAACAGCGAATGGAACTTAAGTGCTGAAGAAAGAATCCTAACCATAATATTTTCTTGGTTCTTCGAAAGGGACCTCGAGCTTATATAAATATCAAAGTAATATTGAATACAAGCAAGGCATGAGTTTATGATAAAAACTCGCAGCTGCTCCTCAGCGGGTGCAATATCTTCAGCAGCTTTCCTGCCCGATACACAGAGAATTTCTATTTGTTCTGCGACATGGTCAAAAATAGACCACATATGAGTGCTTCTTGCCACGGCCTTTGAATCAACTTCACAATCCATGTACACTTCATTCAAAAACATCATATGGGCTTCTTTCAATTCAATCGGATTTTCAGGGTCCAACACAACACGTGCAATATCTTCAATCGACAAAAGCGCCTGACATGCAATTTCTGCTTCGTAATTATGACCTTTTGCACACATGGCAAACAACTCAACGGCATTTGTATGGTACCAAAACTCATTCTCCTCCTCCTTTTCCCACTTAGGGATCATTGCCTTTCTCTCTTCATACCCAGCTGGGTCATTATAAAAGTAAACGGCAGTTTCACTTGATGTCATTGCCTTTATAACCATGACTTGATTTCTTTTTATGGGATTACCATCCACTTCAACAATGCTCTTCAAAAATGTCAAATACCTGACCTTGTGTCCCCTTGCTTCAATTGCCGTGATAAATTGGCCTAACAAATCCTCTTGGATTTGGCCACAGAGCCCCACATTATTCTTTACAATTTCCATGATGGTATTAGCTGCGCCTAATTGCACACCCATCTGTGACTGATAAAGCTCCTGATAGGGCCACAACAAATCCTGATTTTCCTTGTTATCCTTGGCAAACTTTTGAAGAAAGGTATGCGCTTGTTTGAAAATCTTAAGCAGGCCTTGGTCTGTGGGATCAAAAGGAAGGTACAATACACCCATAACTTCCTCGTGAGCATTCATATTTCTCAACAGAGTCTGATTTTCCATATTGGCTGATCCGTTTTGTTCCAGACATAACTCGGCCAATTCCTGAATTACCTCAAACAGCTTCGTATATTCGTTGGTAAAAGAATTTACAGAGCGTTGCGAAAGGGAAACATCATCCCCATCTCCTCCACTGCGGTCACTGATCCACAATTCTGAACGATCACGAAGAATACGAAGATTTTCCAACAATTTCGTAATCTCGTCATACGTTTGGATTGAACTCTTCGTTATAAGAAGTTGCGTTGTTTTAACAGCATCAATGAACTCTTCACGCTGGCGAAAGTGACGGAATAGCAATTTCATCCCTTCAGTAGACAGATCATTATTATCTCCCATGAACAATTCTAAAAGACAAGTAACCAGGCTTTTGCCACCGGTCCTATCGAAATTTAAATAATTTAAATCACAAGATGCACACAAGCTGCTTTCATCACTAAACATTTTTTCTGAAATATAAGCCATTAGATCTTTCGATTCCGAGGCTTTGTTTACATGCGCAGCCAAGTTGGCAGTTTCCATGAGCTTTGTCCGAATACTGCTGCCACCCATCACCGCTAGCTTTCTCCTCAAAAGCAAAACATTTTGATAAACCTCAATCTCATTTTCCAACTCATTCACTAACTTTTTGTATTGCGCCTTTCTCTCTTCATCAAAAATGCTTCCCAAAGCGTCATTGACTTTGTCAACATGATCAAACATGTGTTCCAAGGTTGCCATGATCAAATTTTCGTCCTCATTAAGCAGTTCATTTCGATTAAGGCAGAGAACATCAGCCTGTTCTTTAAACATACCCAAAATATCAATACCAAAGCCGGGCTGGCTCTTGAGAGCACTAGAGGAAGCACCGTTATTCTTGGTGAAATCTTGTTTGTACAGGAACAAAAATTTCGACACGCGAAGACTTAACCTCAAGTCGAACATATAATTAATAACCTCCAGAATCTTCGACTTTGCGCAATCAAATTCATTGTACTCTTCCCTGGTATTGATGTTGTACACGCATTCCTCTTCTTCGTCGTCAATTTCGATCTCGTCTGTAACTACAGACCCTTTCCCATCACGAATACGAATGGATACCCTACCCTGGGCCGTGTTCGAGTAAACACCTTCCTTGCATGTTGGGATTCTCAAAATGGCTAGAAACATTGGGTACAGTTCATACAGCTCTACAATATTATAAAACCCATACTCCACCAGAGAATGTATGAGGTGTGCAATTGCATTCATGAAATACCCAATGCCTTGACCAACTTCAATGTTCGGTAAGGACGGAAAGTCCGGAGAAAATTGGGTTTCCCACGCACTGTTTCTATTACTGGCGCTGCTTCTCTTTTCAAAAGAGCTCAAAATACCTGATGCACTCGGGGAAACAATGGATGATTTTGAAAACGTTTCTCTCAGGAAATATGTAATATACGCCTTCGTGTCAGTAGCATGAGCTGGGAGAAAATCGCTTGGACTTCCGCTACTTCTTCTTCTCTGACTCCCATTTTTGTCCACCATTTCCGGCTGAAAATCATCGACATCTTCGATATCGTCCCAAAGTCGGGCTAAGCACATTGGCGAAACAGGTTCATGGGGATCTGCGTCCACAAACATTGTAATTAATATACGGACATATGCGGATCGAATTCTATATGGAATGCACTCCGCCTTCATGAATTTCATAAGCTTTGGAACAGTGTACACGTACTGCTTGAAGTGATTAATCGCAATATAATTTCTATCCAAACACATTTCAGAGTACAATGTCAACTGCTCAAATAGATAGGCGATCAGCTTGAGCTTTGGGAGTCGAGTGTACTTACTGCTCACATCGAAAAACACAGCACACGGCTCTCGCCTATCAATGTTATTTACATCCTTCCAACTGACAAAAATCTCTTCCCCAGTTTTTGATGGCGTTTCTTCAGCCTCCAATCCAATTAAAATAGCGCTATACCTGTGGGTAAAGATAATATTGCAAATTGCCTCTTGATTTCCACCAACGGCCTTGTTCTTTGAACTACATAAGGCCACCAAAAACGACATGAATCTGGGGTCTTTATCTTTCAAAATAAGATTGACAAAAGACTCGATTTCATCTGCTTTAATGACCCTCTCTAGCAGTTCCCTGTTATTGTCAATCAACGCAGTTATTGTACTTTCCGCATACAGGTCATAGCCAACCTGCTGTTGAAAAAAATGCATATTGCGTGCCACATACGATTCATTTTTTTTCATATTCTGGCAAGAAGCCCTTACCACATTATAGCACAACTGGCATATTTTCTTGATAACCTGATTTTCAGGAATGCCAACATCCTTGATTGACGTTAACTTTCCACCAAATTCTTTAAAGGGGGCTTTCAAAAGCCCCACAATGGCATCAATCACACCCTGCTCTCGCAGTAACCTCTGTCTGCTCTCAAAGCACGGAGCATCAAATGTGAACCACCCATTTTCCGGGGAATCAACAACAAACAGTAACACACTGGCCAGCACATTTAATATGTGGTTGCTCAACCTAAAGCTCACTTGCGAATGGTTTGAGGCATTTGCCACGATTTCTCTGAATCGTTTCAACGAATTCAAAATATCAATAGTGTAATCAAGATCCTTTGTATGCTCACTGTTAATTTCTGATATTGCAAACACATCATAATGCTCCTCATCACCAGAAAGTTCCATTGCAATTCGCCCGCTTCCCACATTCGTCGCCTTTCCCAACATACCACTCTTGGGTGCATTATTTTTGGCATTGGTTGACGACACCGGGGCATTTGTTGAATGCAAATAAAACGAAGACAGGTAATGGCGAATTCGTACGTACGAATTTACAAGCACCACGCTGTCTGGCTCGCGGACATCTACTGGATCCAAACAGAAAAGTGTGGCTTCATCCTCCCGCTCATCCGTAAGGAAGAGGGCCACTGTGTGGAACCGAGATACGCTCGGACTTTTTCTCAAATGCGAAAGTGAGGACTGCAATTCGTAACTGTCGGTGGGCTCTGAACTCATTCGTCGCCCTGCCTTTGGTTTCTTTTCAATTTCCCCCTTCAAATACAGCCCCGTACCCGAATGGCGGAACCGAAATAAATTACGGAATCGTGCGTTCCCATCCGCATCCACCTCATCAACCACTTCCACCTCCCAGAAGAACTTGGAACTGGGCATAATCTTCACATCTGTCTGGCGGGTGGTTTGCAAACACACAGAATACATCCCACCCACTGGCAGATTCATCAGATACTTTTCCTGCTCTGTGTGGAACAGCTTCACACACGTATGACTCCGCAGATTATCCACAGACTCTTCTGTTGCCGCCCGATACACCAACATCCCCCGAAAAGAGGTTTTCTGCCCGGAACAATTTACCTCATAGAAGTTATTCCGTGCAAACACATTCAAACTAGAGTGCAGATACGTTTCCGGGTATTTGGAGGGAACCAGAGTGATTCGGTCATACATGTGCACATTTTCACCCTCCTGGTGCAGCTTGTAGAACGGCGACACGGTCAGCCAGGCATTCTCATCGGGATCCTCACTCAAATACACAGAACTTGCACTTTTCTCCAACTGTGCAGTCGCCTTTCGGTTAATACACACAAACTTCCCACTTCGCACATGCAAAAGCTGAATAATCTGCCCATACTTCACTGATGTCCCCACAGATCGTTCCCGCTCGCTGTCATTCTGCAGACGCTCGATTCGTGCTCCTTCCTTCAGCTTGTGCAGATACTTCAGTGACGGGGTGGCACCCCCCTTGGAGATACACATCTCAACCCGCTCCGCCTCCGCCTCGTACGCCTTCTGCGCCGAGTAGCGGCTCATCGGGATCAGCTGGAACAGGCAACATCTCCCATTGGCAGTTTTTTTTGATATTTCACCGGGTGCAACATATAAAGTTTCGTCTACAAGGCCATTGGAGGAGACGTACCCGTCTGGGCCTTCCGAGAAGAGCTCGACAACGTCACCAAAGTGCATTACATGTCTCAGTGACGTCATGATTTATGTACAATTTAGTTCAGAATCAAATAAAACTACTCCGTCACAATAAATAAATAAATAAATAGAAAAACAAAAGAAGATGTGGATTTGAAAACGAAAACAAAAAGAGAGATTTTGTGTCTTTGTTTTTGTTTCAAAGGCTTCTTTACAAAATAAAAAAAAAGAGGGGGATCAGAAAGGATCAAAAGAACAGGAAGTTGTCTTTTTTTGTTCTTTTGTTGTTAGTTCTTTTCAAAATCAGCAAAGAAAAAGAAAAAAAGAAGAGGGAAAAAGTCTCTTTAGTCTTTCTTTCTTTTTTCTTTCAGGTGAGAAAAAAACAACAAAAAGCAAAAAGCAAAAACAACAAAAAGCAAAAAGCAAAAACAACAAAAAAAACCCCGAAAGAAGATATGAATTCAATTCAAAATTTTTAAAATTTCCAATGAAGTCAATCAACTTCAAATCAAAAACAAATCAAAATCAAAATCAAAATTTCAAGAACAAATCAAAAATCAAGTCCCCGTTATCATCATCATAT
>PDIM01010450.1:68949-83852 GCA_002811675.1 Ichthyosporea sp. XGB-2017a
TTTGTTTTTTTTTTTTTGGTTTTTGTTTTTGATTTTGATTTTTGAAGTGATTTGTTGTTTGATTAAAAGAATAATAATTTTTAATAATAATAACACGGAAAAATGATAAACGACAACCAGATGTAATACAAATAACCAAAAAAAACAACAACAACAAAAAAAAGAACTCCCAAACTTGACAAAATGAAACAACAACAACAAAAGGCGGAAGCGGATTTCCTCTTGGACAAGGCTTTCAAATCCATCCCTTCAAGCAGTCTTGGGGGATATAGTCCCCAACAAAAGTGTCTGTACGCGCAGATCCGCAGCCAGTGCCGCCCAGAGAGGGATCCCTTCCTGGTGTATTGCGCCTTTAGCGACTGTGAGGGGGGCAGAGATATGGAGAAGGGGATTGCGAAACCATTCCGGGAGTATTTGACGAGTCTGGTGGGAAAACAAGGCGATCAAACACTGCCTGTGCTGTATCTGAGATGGTAAAAGTGAAATTGGATTGTTAAAAGGATGCTTTAGAGTTGTTGATGTTTACTTTTTTTTGTTTTTTGTTTTTTAAAAAAGTCCCCATTGTGATCGAAAGTTGACGAGATGTGAAATCTGTGATGCGTTTGTGGCTTATGATGTTGAGGATCTCCGTGTTTTGAATAACAATAAGGAGTATCAGGAGAATCTGCCTCCATGGGATGAAATATTGTCGTCTTCTGACGAAGAGGAGTGTGAGGAAGATGAAGAAGAATGTGAGGAGGAAAGTGAACTGAGTGTAATCGATGAAGGAAATATGAATGAGGGAGAAGAGGAGGAGGAAAGAGAAGGAAGTGAGGGGAGAAAAGAAGAAGGAAGAGGAGAAGAAGAAGAGGAGAAGGAGGGGAAAGTAGGTGCACATAAACGTAAAGTGGAGGAGGGAGTTGGGTATGAAGTGGAAGAAGAGAATGATGACAAAGTGAAAGAAAGGGAGGGGGAGGGAGGTGTTGTAGTTAAAGTATGTGAGACACAGATGATGTCTGCTTCGCAATTGCGGCGGGAAAAGATGCGGAGGGTGGAAGAGGTGGTTGGGGAAGAGCTTCTAGATGAGGAGAAGGGGGAGGAAGGGACAGGTATTAAGAAGAAGAAGAATGAGAATAGTGATGATAGCATTACTGCGGCTAATTCAAAAGTAACCAAAACACATAATCGTCGCACAAGTACCGCCGCTGCTACTACGACTAGTACTGATAGTAATAGTGGCCCCTTTGAAATTGATGAAAAGACATTCTCTGCGAGCTGTTGCCGTGGGTGTTCATTTCTGAATATCCAAGACGATTATATACGAGAGTGTCTTGGGTTTGCATCCAGGAAAATGTCACCTGGCTTGTGTATGTTCCCGCCTACCCACTCGGATACTGCCATGCTCAAATCGTCGGTGATTTATTTTACGCCTGCCCATGTTCGCTTTTACCAGCATTGCATTCTAGAAAAGAATGAAGGAGAAACACGGGGCTATTTGAATTTCTTGAGTGCGATTATTGGAGGAATCAAAAGGGCTTTGGATGTGCTAGAAACAAGCCTGGCAAAGTTTGGTGGCAGTGGTGATGCGATGGGTTCGGAAGAGGAGTGGTTTGCGGCCATTGATGGCATGTTTGAAGAATTAGAAAAGTTTTCTCTAGACTATATCATTCTTGATTTCAAGAAAGATACATTATTGGGAGCATTTGATCGGGTGTCACCGCTAGTCACTCGGGCGTTCTCGCGCTGTTTTGAGGAAGAGCAATTCTTGATTGATCCAGATGCAGCAGCGAAAGAAATGGACGTTTTTACATTAAAGCGATACACCAAAGGAGCTAATTTACTCCTGTGCGTTGAATTATCCTTGAATCACTTTATATCTCTTCGCGAACGAGATTCGTCAGAAAGCACCCTTAAGGCAGACCTACAGGGTATGAAGCATCTACGAGAGCAAGACCGATCCCAAGCCCTTGAGGATGATACTGTACGAAGCTTTGTGGCTGATAAGGCAAAAATAACCAATTGGTTGCATGAACCACGAGCTCCCGTAGACGTCAAGGCGTTTTTTAAAGAAATTCAAACCCAGATGGGTGAAGAGTGGGATCGATATATCTCATGGGAAACTGAACTTTCAAAACTAAAACTGATCTTAAAAAGGTTCAAGTTTCTTGAAAAGAACCCAAGGGATCTCCCTGCGTACCGCATCTTTAGAATGAAGTATCAAATCTTGCGGGAGGCTATCAAAACCCCCCGAATAAGTGCCATGGATATAATGGAGACTATATCGCATTTATTGAAACAAATGTGGTTTGATTTGTTGAAAGTGAAGGCCCTATATGGGTCCAGGGCCTTTCATGCAGAGCCAATTCCTTTAATGTTGCGCAACCCAACCAAATCAATGTAGGTTTATATTTTTTTGTCTACAGTTCGATTTTGCCTTAAATGAGATATTTTATTTATAACCCTTACTGATATCTTTATTTTATCTTTATGTAGCTGGGGTCCTGATTTTGGCTTCAACGGAAAGAATTATGAGTTTAAAGCTCCGCCGAAGCATCGGGATGCTTTGAATCGAGGATGTGATTATGAACAATTCGTGGCCGATTGCAAATTGGTGGCGCCTCGATTGAGGGAATTGTACTGTTCGGTGGCTAAGGGCCTCTACTCGGACTGCTATAGTGAATATTAGCGAAACGAAAAACAATTGAGATTCGGTTCATTTTCATGTGCCCTTTTTTTGCTTTCTTATTCTGTGCATTAAAAACAGCTTCATTCAAATAATTTTGCTTTGCCCTTTTTGCGTTCATCGGAAAATGCAGTCATTGTGCCCTTAAAATTGCCTACTGCTTGAACAATGGATGCCTTCATATCAAAGTCAATCTCGTGCCCAAACGATTTGAGTCTATCGGCAATACGGGCATCAAATTCTTTCTCAAGAAAAAGCTTATTTGGCAAAAGCTGATGATGCAAGCGCGGGCTTTTGATTGCTTCTTCAAGTGTCATATTAAATGCCACAATTTTCATTAGAGTTAGAGCAGTTGCTGTGGTTATCAAAGTACCTCCTGAAGCACCAATAACTAGAGATACATGGCCCCCGTCTCCATTTTTTTCGTTCACAAGCATGGAGGGTGCAGCCGACGACATTGGACGCTTGCCCGGCGCAATATAGTTGTTCGCTGAAGGGGCAACACCAAAGTAATTTGTCACCCCTGGGAGGGAAAAATCATTCATCTGGTTGTTAAAAATAAATCCCCCTTCCCCTGAAACAACTCCAGATCCCCAGTAGTGGTTAATGGTACTCGTCAGCGATACAGATACCCCATCCGGACCAACAACACTTACGTGGGTAGTTCCAGGTGTGGGCTCCATATCATAATGAGGCCCATAATACGATGGATCAAATGTCTTCCCGTCAACAACCATTCTTCGGAATTCTTTAGCATGTTCTTTAGAATGCAAAACCTCCAAAATGGAAGAAATGTTAGCGTATTCTGGGTCTGCTAAATGCGAGCGTTTGGCAAAAGCCAGCTTAAAACTCTCTACCACCCGATGATAAAAGGTCGCAGCATTTTCAACATACCGATCTGTATCGCTACCATAATCTGACTCCAAAAGACTTCCAAAGTCATCTTCCTCCAAGATATTTATCACTAGCTGCAGAATATGCCCAGAAGCGGGGGCGGGGGCAGAATGCAATCGATACCCACGGAACGATGTGCTAACAGTTTCCCTCAAAATTGCTCGATAGTCATGGAAATCTTTTTCCGTCACTATCCCTCCCATTTTCTGAATCTCCATAACAAGTCTTTTCCCCAACGAGCCTTTGTAAAACTCGTCGGCGCCTTTCTCCGCAATTAGTCGTAATGTTTTTCCCAACAGAGGTCTGAATACAAACTCGCCCTCTTTCTTCATACGCAAACCCTTCTTTCTTACAATTTCCCCCTCCCTCTCCTCATCCTCCACCATAAACAGCCTCTGCAACTCCTCGCTCCGCTCCACAGCCTCACGATATTCCACCAATGTTCGTGCAAGTTTCCAGGGCACAGCAAATCCCTTCTCACATAGTTCAATTGCCGGTTCAAATAGCTCTTTCCATGGTAATTTTCCGTACTTTCCATGGGCCATCTCCATCCCACGCAATTCCCCGGGCACGGCGATACTCTTCGCGCCGTAGATAGACTCGCTACTGTTCCTTTTGTACACATCCCGGTGGGCCTCTTGGGGCGCCGTTTCTCTAAAATCAATTACCTCAACTCTTCGCTTAAGAAGACCAGCGCTATGCTCATTGTCAATCTCCAAAGGAGGAGAAGACACTAACATCAAACCACCACCACCAAGGCCTGAATGAAAACTATTAATTACGCCCAGACACAGCAGGGCCGCCACTGCGGCATCAACTCCCCCGCCCCCCTTCGCAAACATTGAAACGCCAATCTCCGAGCATTTCTCCACATCCGCAGAAACAGCCCCCGAGTAATGGTGTTGTTCATGTGAGGAAGGGAAGAACAGAGCTCTTTTGATCAAAGAAAGGAAAGAATTGGAAGACAAGAACGAGTGGTGGTTCTTATAAGGGGAATTTGGGCCAAGCGATGCAAGGGATATGGCGAGTAAAACAGCAGCAAGGCTTGTGAACACCGTGAGGGCGAAAACAATTTTTGATCCTGTCCACATTGTTTGATTCGGCTGCTTTCTTCTGCTTTCTTTTGAATACTCTCTCTTTTCCCCACAAACTGTTTGCTTTGAGTTCAACTTTCCATTGTTTTGAACCATTTGACTTCCCCTTCCGTTGCTTTACTGTTTTCTTTTCTTTCTTTGTTTTTTTTTCCTTTTTTTGCTCTCTTTTTCTTTGTTGCGTTTCAATTCTGCGTTTTTCTTTTAAAATCTCTTTTATAGAAGGGGACAAAAAGCTTCACAAAGGGGAAAAAAATGAAATTAAAATCGAAAAAATAAGAAAGAAAAACCGGTTTTATATAAAAAAAGAAAAAGAAAACGAGGGAAGCCTTGGGAAAATCAGGGAGCGGCGAAAATTTGAAAATTTATTTCACAAAAAAAAAAAAAATAAGAAAGACAGGGAGAGCTGCGGACAAAAAAAATAAAAAAAAAAAAAAAAAAAGAAAGACAGGGAGAGCTGCGGACAAAAAAATTAAAAAAAAAAAAAAATGTCTGCGGGTGAGGTGTCTAAACTCTGTCTAAAAAGTATATGAATTATATTTCCCATATAATTACCCTTGGTTAACTATATATGGAAGGGTTGAAAGCTTTATTTGATTATGTACTATTATAATTTGAATTTGGACGATATTATTATAACAAGTGTGCTAAAGCTACGTCTAGTAGTCTGTTTTTGCATGTCTTTCAGATGTATTTATTAACTAGAACTTGTGTTTTTTGATTTCCCTTGCTTTGTTCTCCCTGTTTGTTTTTGTCTTTTGTTAGACACAGGATGAGTAAGAGAAAAAAGAACGCGGACAAGAGGGAAGGAGAAATATGTGCAAATCACCTGTCACGTTTCCGGGAAGAAAGATTAACAAAGCAAAGATATAGACATCCACCTTCGTCTTGTGATTCTTTGAGTTATTCTTCCGCAACATCCCCAGTTCATTTCTTCTTCTTTATCTTTTTATTATTGTATGTGATCATCCCATACGTTCAAACAGCCAAAGTCACAATTGTGTCCGATACGCCAGTAGTATCTTCGGGTGGGATAACCAATGGGTTCATTCAAGGGGCTATTAAAGGGTGCCAGGACCATTTCTCGTCCACGTCAACAGCGGATTGTGAATTCATTCTTTTGCCTTCAACCAACGGGGCATTGGATGGATTATGCACTGACGCGACTGTGGAGCATATCGTCACAGTAGGATTTCAATTTGGAGCCTCTGTAAAGGATGCGGCGGAACGATTTCCCACCCAAACCTTCTCCACAGTGGACGTGGCAGCTTCCAGTTCCTCGGGTGGGGCTGGTGGCAACGTCCAAGGACTTTTATTCGCTGAGGACCAGTCGGGCTTCCTGGCTGGAGTAACCGCGGGGCTGGTTTCTTCAACAAAAATAGTTGGTGTCATTGGAGGCTTGCCTATCACAGCTGTGCGAGGGTTTGTGAATGGTTTTATGTCCGGGGTGGCAAATTCCTGCCCAAGGTGTCGCGTGGTCGGGCAGTATGTACCTGACTTTGCCAATGCTACTCTAGGTGAGCAAGCAGGGGAACGGGTAGTGAAGCAGGGGGCGGATGTGCTGTTTGCTCCAGGAGGTCAAATGGGCTCGGGGGCAATTGAGTATGTGGCAAAGACGTATTCGACTTGGGTGATTGGGGTTGATGTAGACGAATGGGCGAGCACATTTTATGACGTTAATACCGCAACACAGAAACCGCATGCAAAGTACCTCCTGACTAGTGCAATGAAACGTGTAGATGTTGCAGTGAAACTCTCTCTGACCGATCGGTACTTACCATCCGCGACTTTTGGTGGAAATAAGCGTGTAGGCGCGCCAGTTGGGGGTGTTGGATTGGCGCCTTGCCACGAAGCGACAGCCTGTGCCAAATTGCAAACACTTGGGCTGTACCAAGAGAGCTCTAGTGGCCCTTGTCCTGTATATTCCCAGCAGACTGTGTGGTTTATCGTCGAGCGCTTTCTAGCTAAATTAAAACAATCTCTCGTCAGTACGTTAGTGGATTCAGAAACGGGGGATTTCGTCGCCACCAAGTCTAACGAGACAAATGTGTATATTCCCCTTCTAGTAGTTGGTAACTCTCCCGGACCAGTAAGTGATCACACCTTTCTAAAGCTACAATCGGATTCTAGTAAATTCTATTTGTATGGGGGCGCAATTGAAGACGGGTCAACTCAAAGTCATGTGTACCTTTTTGATTATGACGAACAACTGTGGTCATTAGAAAACAACGCAACGTCTTCGAGTCAGGTGCCTTTGTCTAGAGCAGGTCACGCGGGATTTATGGAAGGGACAGAAATGTATATATGGGGTGGCATTAATAACCCTGGACTGTCCCTGTCTGTGATGAATGATATGTGGAAGTATAACACTATTGGAAAAACGTGGACTCAAATCCAACAGTCGACGAACGCCGTGGTCCCTTCTGCAAGGCACTCAATGTGTACTGCGTACTCGGCATCGAAATCTAACATTCAAGGAAGCGGAAAACTGTTCGTATTTGGTGGGGAAGGGGGAACATTGAACTTGAATAACGAATTTTGGACGTACACAGTGGCAACAAATGAATGGGATTTGGATACGAAGCTTTCCGGTGTTCTCCCAAAAATGAAATCGTGCGCTATGGTGGCTGATCCAAATCGTCCCAGTATTCTTTTTCTTTACGGAGGAGAGTCAGTTACTGGAAAGCAAAATGGATTTTATAGGATCGATGCTTTGCAAAGTACTATTTCTACAATAATATCTGATTCTGGAACATCGCCACCAGTTCTTGCGCAACATAGAATGGCATTTATTGACCCCGACTCACTTCTTATCTTAGGAGGGTCAAATTCAACGGGCGTATCATCCAAAGGATATGTGTATGAACCTTCAAGGGGAATATTCGACGATGCTCGCGCAACTGTGATGCCACAAGGATTTCACTCCTTTGCTTTAAATGCGTTCGAAGTATCAAATTCTTCAACACCTTGTCAATATTCTATTGTTCCGTCGCTGAGTATGTGCCAATACTTTAATTTAACTTCAATGCTTTTATTCGGGGGCCTAACATCAGATGGACGTACCAAGAAGTTGCAGATGTTCTACCCGGTTGAAGAAACTGACCATGCCACCTCATCCGATCCCTTTTATACTTCCATTACATTTCTTGCATCGATAGGGGCTGGTATCATATTGATACTTGTCATCGTTTTTATTGTTTTTTATTTACTTCGAAAAAGAGAATTTGAGAAGCAGTTGAACGACATGGGGTGGCGTGTGTACTACAGTGATATTCATTTGCTCAATGAAGGTTCTTATGCTCGAGGTATCACGCAAACCATCAGCATCGATGGCTGCATCGTCGAACAATCCAGTTTCGCTTCGGCTGGCAGTGCCACTGGTTCACTGGAAGAAGAAAACGAATTACTGAACATTTCTGAAGAGGAGGTGGGCGTAAATGATGCCAACAACGGCTTGCAAAAGGGTGACTTAACGGATACTACGCTCGCCTTGCCAAATGCCATCCTAACGACTCATCGCCTTTCCAGACAGTCATTTAGAAAATCTTCCTTGAGCAGCGCCTATCAGCGAAAGAGTAGTGTAGGATCATTGTCTTCTGCTCGACGAAGCAAGGCAGAAAGGAAGGTAAGTGGTGGCTCCACACCACTAAAGCAATCATTCATCCTTCAAGGGAGATATCATCACCGCACAGTTGCGGTCAAGAAAATGGGACTGTCATCTGTCGAACTATCACGAAAGTTTCTCCGTGATATGAAAGAGCGCCATGAGTTGAATGATCCCAACATTGCATATTTCATCGGGGCCTGCGTTGATTCCCCAAATGTTTGTGTCCTTTACGACTATTATGAAAAAGGGAGTCTCCTCGATGTCTTGGGTGCTGACCAAATCGAACTCGGATGGATGTTTAAGTTTTCGCTTCTTACAGATCTGTGCAATGGCCTCAAGTACGTATTTAACTCTTATTTTCAATACCATGCACACCTTCGCTCATCCAATTGCTTGATAGACAATCGATGGAAACTTGTTGTGGTCGATTTTGGATTGAGCAGCCTGGCAGATATAGAATATGCGAATCTGAGTGACGAGAGAAAACAATGGGAACTTCTGTGGACGGCACCTGAACTTCTTCAACTAGGGCCCAATAACTTATTCGAGCGCAAAAGTTCACGGGTGACTGTAGAAGAATTCCAATCGGGGGATATTTTCGGATTCGGTATTATTTTAGGGGAAGTCATTGACCGTACAACGCCCTACTTTTCCCTTCATGAGGGGACAAACGAAATCCTCCATATGATTAAGGACGGTTCAGTGGACTTTGAAATTAGTGATAAAAGTGATACCCCCGGACAAGTAGCAGACCTTCAAGCAAAGTGCATCTCTCGTAACCCAAGTGAGCGTCCAAGCATATCCAAAATCAAGAGAACGTTGGTCGAATCGAATCCTAATCGAAAGTCATCAATTCTGGACAACATGGCAAATATGCTGGAAACTTATGCATCCAATCTTGAAGTGCTCGTATCTGAACGCACTGAAGATCTGCTCGTGGAAAAGGAGCTCACGAAATCCCTCCTGGAGCGAACAAGCAACCTTCTTGGGCGGATGCTACCGAAAAGCATCAGCGAACAGTTGACAGCCGGGAAGAAGGTTGAGCCCGAATCATTTGACAGTGTGACGATATTCTTCAGTGATATTGTCGGGTTTACCTCATTGGCACGAGAAAGTACTCCACTGGAGATAGTCGCAATGTTGAATAGTCTGTACACGTGTTTTGATGGCATCATCGATGACTTTGATGTGTACAAAGTAGAGACAATCGGGGACGCGTATATGGTCACCAGTGGGGTCCCCATCCGTAACGGAGATACAATCCACGCCAGGGAGATTGCCTCGATGTCCCTCACACTCCTTAACGCCATCCAAGGGTTCCAAATCCCACACCGGCCAGAGGAGATCCTCAAACTACGATGCGGGATCCACTCGGGGCCGTGTGTGGCTGGAGTGGTTGGATCCAAAATGCCGCGGTATTGTTTGTTTGGAGATACGGTGAACACTGCATCGCGGATGGAATCCACGGGTGTTCCACTGAAGATACACCTGTCTGGGTCCACGCGGGACCTTCTGGGGGAGTGCTATGAGGTGGAGGAGCGGGGGGTGATTGAGGTGAAGGGGAAGGGGGAGATGAGGACTTATTTTCTGCTTGGGAGGAGGTAGAGAAGGGTGGGAGTTATGAATAAGGAGCGACTGGATTGCTTACTTTTTTTTTGTTTTTTTTTTTTGAATTTTGATTTATTGATCTTTCAATTTTAAGCTTAAAAAAGAAAATATCGGTAACAATAAAAAGCAAAATTTGATTTTAGAGAGCTTTCAGTTTTCCAAATTCGAAATTCGAAATTCATTTCTGTGAAAGAAAAAAGAAATTCGAAATTCCCGCCAAATTTAAAAAGAACAAAAAAAAAATTGTTGCTTTTTTTTTTTTTTTTTTTTTTTTTTTTTTTTTTTTTTGTTTTTTATTTATTTTTTTTTTTTTTTTTTGTTGTTGTTTCATTTTTTCGGATTTCAATTAAATTTTGGTTTCTGATTATTTTTTTTGTTTTGAAAAAAGAAACATCCAGAAAACAAAGTCTTCCCCGAAGTAATATGACTCTGGCCACTGTTGATCGTGTTGCAGTGTTTGGGGGTAATGGATTCCTCGGGCAGGCCATCTGTCGAGCTCTCGTGTGCGCGGGAATGGACGTCATCAGCATCAGCCGGTCGGGAAAAAAACCAACCGGGTTTCCGTTTGCGAAAAAAGTAGATTGGCGAGTTGGGAATGCCATCACGCAGTCTCCCGAGGATCTGGCGGGGCTACTGAAGGGATGCGACGCTGTGGTTAACACGATTGGGAGTCTGCAGGCTGGGGAAGGGTACAAACGGATGCTTGGGAAGGGCAGCGGGTACGAGGGGAAGCCAGAGGATCTAACACTTGAGAAAATGAATTATCAAAGCGCGGTGAATATAATCGAGGCGTGTGCGCTTGTTTCTGACGATGTCCTGCGTCACGTGTTCATATCTGCGGCTGGGAAGGCTCCGGGGATTGCGCGGGATGAGTACATTACGACCAAGAGACGCGCGGAGAAGGAGATTTTGAAGTACGAGCGCCCGTCGTCGCTGATTCTCCGTCCGGGGTTTATGTACAGTGAAGGGGATCTCAAACTAGCAGCGGTTGGAGGGATTTTAAAATGTGCACAGGCGGGAGGGAGATTTCTCCCTGGTGCTGCAGCTGCGACTGTATCGAAACTGGGTGGATTATTAATGAACAGTGAAGAGACGAGTAACAAAGGGGTGGCGGCGGAGGAAGAAACAAAGACAATGTATGAGATTGAGCCTCTGTCGATCAATGTGGTTGCCCATGTGGTTGCTACAGCGCTGCATGACGATGCGCTGCACATTGTGGACGAGGATCTGCAGCGGGATCGGATATGGGGCCCGAAGGAGATTCTGCGGGTGTATGAGAATGAGTTGAAGGGAGATGATGGAAGACAGTCGAGGAATATGAAGAATTGATGAATGAAATGGGTGTGTGAGGAGTTTTTTGTTATGTTGAATTTAGAATTAATAAAAGAAGAAGAAGAGAGAGAGAGAGAAGCAGAGAGGATGGGGGCAAAGGATGTATTGGCATTTGAATTTGTGTTTTTATTTTTCTCAAACTTAATGTTTTAGCTTAATCGGTAGTTGGCCAGGCTTAGGGCTTCATCTTCCAAAGTCACTTCCACTGCATCTCCACATACGGATAGGATGCAGTAGGCAGAGTTGCGGCTGGAATAGTCGTAGAGTTCGCATTGCTGCATCCGATATGCCACCAAGGCATTCCCGCCCAGCGCAGCGACATGCGAGCGGGCAATCGCGTTGGCCTCAAACAAAAGACTTTGGGTGAATGATCCCAACCCGCCAAGTTCACGCAAGGAACTTGTTTCTTTGATCAGGTACAAATTAATATGGCCCAGATATTTCATCACACGGCCGCCAGGGATGCTGCACCCGCTGGTGATAATCACAAAGTGTCGAGAGTCGTGCGTTGTTAAAGCAGAAGAGCTTCCGAACTCCTGCTGTGGTGTCAAAGGGCTCTGTATAGAAAAAGGTGGCTGGGGGACCGGGCTTTGGGGGCGCTCCCTTGATGCAGAATCCACTGACTGTTGTTGTACCATCTTATCACTATCTTGGGGCGCTGTTCCGCCAGAAATGGAGTTTTCGGCCGCAAGAGAGAATTTGTCTTTTGGGAGCAAAACGGGAGCACCGGCAAGAATTTGGCATTGGGCCGCCTTGTAAATCACATCAAACTTCTGTTTGGTATTATTGAGTTCTCCAGCACTATCGTTGACTGCATTAGCATCGTTCTCTGTGTCATTGAGACACATCACAACAGCGGTAATAACAATCTGTAGCATGTCCTCTTCGGGCAATAAAACGTCATATTTGATATTTGCAACACAACACGGAATTAGTTTTCTCACTTTAAAGCAAAGTTTCATCAGTAATTTGTTAAACTCTTTGCAAAAATTTTGATTAATGTGATGTGCACCAGAGCGAAAATCCAGCTGCTTGAAAACAGTAATCATCTGCATATGGTGACAACTTATAGTATTCATCAATCCGGGAAGCGTTTCAGTGTTGCACATGTATATGCCCTGAGGAAAATCCGGATCCAAAAGTACTGCCATGATATCCTCATCTGCTTCATCGTCAACGTGCATTACAAATGCAGTCTTGGTCCCCGTCTCCCCACGCTCATTTTCATTTTCATCTTCACTTGATTCGCTCGATGATTCACTTTCCGAGGAACTGCTCACAAGAAGATCACTTACACTGTTTACCTTGTATCCCAGAAAGGATACATCCGCATTCTGAACCCTTTCACGATTTTCCGCACTCATATGTACAATTTTCCTTTGAATGCCCACCAGTGCTTTGTCCTCTTCATCTACAACTTCAATGTTACGGGAAATTTGCATCACCGGTGGCCCGGGCAAACCATTAATAAACACTGCTGTACCAGAGGCCACTCCGGTAAGTAATGTCTCACCAACACTAACTTGGATGTTCAGCCCAAAGATGGCATTCATCCCTTTAACTTTCAATTTGTTCATCAGCTGTCGGTGTAAATCATATTCCAAGAATGGCACACTTTCACTTACATCGTTTGCCCCACTCTCACCCGAGCCCTTCTTCTTTTTACGACATATTCTACCTTCAATTAGACAGCCAGTCCCAGATAATATAGTTTCCGGGGGCGGCTCTATAGACGCAAACAAAATCTCTGGCACATAATGCTTCCTGCACATACTGCATTTTACGAGGCCCATTGGAAACGGAACACTTTTGCGGTAGTATGGTATATGAAACAAGGAGCAAATGCTGTTTCGTGCCTCTTCCGAATATTTCGTAGTTTTGCTTCCAACGGAAATCTTTCGTGAAACAGGATGTGTAATTATCATTTCCGCCGGAACTTCCTCGACTTCGTCCTCGGATGATTCATTCGATCCATCAGAATCATCATCCATTGCCATCGAATAGCGTGACATGCGTTTAGAACTTCTTCCCGCCCCCCCGCGGGTATTGCTTGATCCACCTCCCATTGCATTGGCACCACCAAACAACTCTGGGTGAAGAATGACAGCTGTCCCCGTGCCGGAAAGAATACAGAGTTCATCACATATAGTTGACGACTCTTTGTAGCCAACAATTGCCGAACATCCCAATGTTCTTGCATGGGATTTTACTTCTTCCCTCACTTCTAGCCACCAAGCATCTCTCGTCTCTGGTTCGTCGGGTTCTTGAATCTTATTTAGTAGATTTACAGAACGCGCGGAAACCACACCACCTATAGACTTAATAAACTTGCTCGGGAATTGAGATAATGTGAGAATGACAACATCAGAACCAACACTATTAGGATTCATAACTCCATAAAGAGGGGTTTGAGTTGAAAGGAACTCTTTTGGAAACGAGCTCAGAACACAATTGGGCCCATTGTCAGCATTGGCATGAGTGGACTCGTCCCTGGCAGATTTTTTCACCAGGGAATCGGAATTTAACTTTTCAACTCCATCTTCACCGCCCACCGGAGCAATCCCACCGGCTGCACCATTGCTTTCACTCGGGGCACCAACCTCATTCCCGTCCGAATCCAACGACTGGACACCATATACACCTGAAGTTTTCTCACCATTTGCTCTCCCCTCCCCACTCCCACTGGCTCCTTTAATACTACTCGTTAACGAACTATTAGCACTGACGCCGGTCGCACTGTGCCCAGGCCCTCCTCCTGGCGGTGCCAACATACTCGAGCCATAAAATCCTACCGCACCAGCACCACCCCCTCCCCCGCCTGCGGACACTTCATTGTCCGTCAATTTCGTTAGCAAGCAACTCGTACCGATACCGCGAGCAACCACCCCGTACTCTTCTTCCAAATCAAAACACTGCTGATACCCAACAACCGCATTACCACCCATTTCCAAAACTTTGAGCCCCACTTTACGCTGTAACTCCCCGGACATGCGGGAAAACAGAATCTGCCTAGCTTCATTCGAGGTTCGCGAAGTACGAAAGTTATCCGCAAATTGATACTCCGGGTCATCATTCACCACCAGTTCCTCCGCAAAACCAAATATCGTAGTCACTTTATAGCAGGGTGGGAGACATCCCATAGAGAAGAACTGGACGCCACATGAGGTCTCTTTGAACCGATTCACGTCTGTAAAGAGCTCTAGTTTCACCACAACATTAAGTTCCCCTCGGATTCCCCTCAATGTATCATAGATTGGAAACCATCCAGAGATGGACCGAGAAGAATCCCACATAATTAACGGATTTAAATCAATATTCACACGCCCGATAGCATCATCCGCACTAATTGTATCATAATCATACACCCGCAGCTCCAAGACCTCGTCCTGGAGCTCTTCATCATCCACCTCGAAGCGGAAATCAGTGTTCCAGACCGGACATAAAGTTTTCCTACACACATTAGTACGAAAGGAATCGTCTGAGTAGCGAACCTCTACATACGCGTCTGTGAGTTCGCTGCTTCGGTCCATGATGGGAAGGTCCCTCGCCATGGCCACCCTTACTTTGAGGATCCCAGGCATGTTGGATGGGTAATGCTATGCAAGAAAAGCTATTACTTGTCCTAGGTTCTTACGCTATAACTACTATTGATGTGATTTATGTGGAACAAAAAAAAAAAAAAGAAAAGAGTGGAAACATCAGAAAAAAA
>PDIM01010450.1:98731-115498 GCA_002811675.1 Ichthyosporea sp. XGB-2017a
TTTTTTTTGCTTGTTGCTTTTTTTTTTTATTTTTTTTGGGGAAAAAAAAGTTTCCTTTTGATTTTCGATTTCGATTTCGATTTTGATTTTGGGGTTTTCGACAATTTAAGCTTATCTGTGTTTTTCTGTCTGTTTGCAAGATCACAAGGAGACGGGGCGGGAGGAGAGAAACGTGTGTGAGGAATCAGAGAAGATGGATATGCTTGAAAAGGAGCTTGAGCGAATGGAGGTTGGGGTGGAGGAGGAGAAGGGAAGTGGAGCTGGCTGTGATTGTGCTTCACAGTCGCCTGAACCGTGTAGGGGGTGGTGGATTGGGTCTGGGGTGGGGGATTATGAGATTCGGGATCTATTCGAAGATATCCGGGTGAGTGATCTAGCCAGACGGGGTGTTCGTGTGGAGGAGTATCTTGATCAGGAGCGGCAACGGCGGGAACGAAAGGCGCAGAGGGTGAAGAAGAAGAAGAATATAGGGAGTGGGGGATCCAGTCCAAGACTGGGAGGGGGCAGGAAGGGGATTAGTAATGGTAGATCAAGTAAAAATGGTAGCGGGATGAGTTTTGGGGCGTGTAGACTTCCTCGACTTCCGTATCAGAATAAGTTGAGAAACTTTTGGATGCGGAGAAGTGTTGAGAGTGCACTGGTGAAAAGGATTAAGGAGCCCGAGGAAGAAAAGGGTGGGATTTTATCAGAATCGGGAAGAGGTGGAGATGGGATTAAGGCTGCAATGCCGGGGGATGTTAAAATCAAGCAGAGGTCGATTAATCATCAGCAGCCCCTGCAGCAGGCCGTGAATCGGAATAATCATAATAATATTAGTGATAATAGGAGGGATCAGAATCAGAATCAGGCTTCGATTCACAGAGCTGAGACTATGGAACCCTTTTCGAGCTTCAAGCAGCTGGAAGAGTCGTTATTTTTTTCTGATTCAAGTGTTAATGGTACTGGAACAAAGGGGATTCCTGATCACGTACGCACGCCATGCCTTGTGGCGGAGACTGGTGAAACAACGTATACTCTTTTCCCTCCCAAGACGACCTTTACCTCCATCTTTGGTCGACTGAAGGAGTTTTGTGAAAGCACCCACGTGGGGTTCTATGGGCCCTCTGGGTGTACATTGACTGCTGTGACTTTTGTAGAGGGGGTACGGGCGAGGGAAAAGCGGCTGTACAATGACCTGGGGTCTGATTTGCTCCACGAAGCGGTGTTTGGGGATGTGCTAGTTGTTTGCTGCGATGCGTCAAATGTTATTGCGGATTTTCCTTTAAGTGAATTTAATAACTGGTATGTGAAGCGATGAAGTGAAGTTGATGGCCCAGTTTGTGCATCACAACAGGGACAATTGAGGCCTCCTTTGGTGTGTGCGCGCTCCTTTCTGTGGTGTTGTTCGATCCGGTCGGATGAAAAGTGCGAAAAGAAAACAGTCATGATGAGAAAGTTCAACACGCTCATTTGGAATATCATTATTCCATATTCTTTTCGACCCATTTGAAACTGATATGGTCTGGGAGCTGTGGTTGCAAGTCCATCTTTGGTTTATTGGGAAAGGCGCCGATGTTAGAGCAACTCGAGGATGGTGAGATGGTTCTTTTTCTTTTTTCTTTTTTTTTTGGCGGGAGTATTTTGATTGTTTGTTTCGAATTGTATAATTATTCTGCCATGTCAAGTTAAACCAAAGATCGCTCCTTGATTAAACCTAGTTTGCCTTTTGCTTTTGGGGTCGCAATTAGAGTATATATGTGAGAGAATGTGCAAATGCAAATTGTGTTTTACTCCCCCTGCTTTCAGTTGAGCCAACTTTTTTGGGTCGACACAATCGTATCCTATCGTATAATCAGCTGTCCTCAAAAAGGCTCGCCCATATCATGACTCGGCTTATTTTTGGCAACTTCTTCAATCAATTTTCTCACTGTAATTATAACAATTTAGGATAGCAACCTAAAGTTTCTCCCTCCTCCGCGCATCCTCAACCGCTAGCTACATTGATTGTTCGTCCAACAAGAGTACTGCATTTCAATTTGGTTGTCAGTAATTAAAAATAAAACGACTATCCATGCATGCAGCTTATATTGTGGGCCAAGTACTATTGTAGTTGCAGAATTACAATGACTTTTGCATATGATATTATTATCCAAGGCACAAAAACAGGAATGTTTTCCCTGCCACTTCCATGTAGCTTGCGAGTATTGTTCCCGTTCTTTACTTGGTGCTCGCAAACGAATCATTTATCTCTTCTGTGAATGGTTACTTTACTATCATCTTCTTTTTCTGTTTTTAGTCACACGTTTACTGTCTCCTCACATGTTTGAAGATTGAAATGGGTCCACTAAAGTGAGAGTGGGGGTTTTATAGGGACCTTATACGATGAACCATCGTGTCTGTTGTGTTCGAGGGAAGGAAATGGATCCTCTTCTTTGCGCGTGTAAAAGGAGTATGGTAACACATACTAGTGCCTTTTTCACAAAAGCAAACAGACCCCTTAACATCTGTTAAATGGATCTTAATTACAAAACTAATGACCATATAAATCTAGTACAGTAATGCCATGATGTCAGTGAACCAGAGATATATGAACTTTGTGCAAAAATAAATTACTAGACATTTAAATTTGCTTTAAATAAAGCCCTGTAGCTTGTATACTTCTTCCCATGCCAGCTGGTCACACAAGGGAGGAGAAGTGACCAGAAGTATTAAAAGAAGAAGGTGTGGGGATAGTTTAATTAAGTAGTTGAACAGTCAAAGGGTAGAAGTGGAGATCTCAAGGGAGACGGGATTTGGAGATTAAGTGTTTGAATGAATTTTGGTTCACATTAAGTTGATTTGGATATTTATTTTTTTTTTTGCAGTTTTGGTTTTTGTTTTTACACGATGACAAGCACTTTGGACAAGAAGATTGATACCGTGGAGCAACCCATTACGGTTGATGTGTAAGTTTTGTAGTTATGTTTTGTTCGGCTGTTTTGAATAACGTGAGGCATTGACTTTTGTCTAACATCCTGTATTTCTTTTTTATTTAACCCCAAACAGGAGTCAAAATGCTGTTGATGATTTTGAGGCAGAATACAGTAATGGATCCTCCCTGTCCAGTGTCATGCATGGTGTGATAAACATCCTTTGCGGTATTCTTGGTGCAGGGATAGTGGGATTGCCTCAAGCTTTGGCGCGTGAGTCTTGGTATTTGGGTTTGGTGCTTCTGGTCGTGTGTGGTCTGTTCTCTGGCTACGCCGCTGTTTTGTTGAGTCGATGCGCAGATGTGATTATTCGCACAGGGAAGAGCAAAGAATCGATCAGTTATGCCGAGTTGGGTGAAAACGCTTTTGGGAAATGGGGTCGATATGTGACGATTGGTTCTCAATTGGGTCAGTCGCTTGGGGGAGCTATTCTTTATTTGCTTTTGGGAGCTCAGATGGCTGCTGATCTTGTTCATTGGGAATTCCAGTATTTGGTTTTGTGCTGCGCAGGAGTAGTTCTGCCCTTTTGCTTGTTGCGGACCTTTAAGGAGGTTTCCTTTATCGCTCTATTTGGTATGTTGGCATCCATCTTGATCATGTTTGTCGTGTGTATTGAGGCTTTTACCAATATCAATGAGGAATTCTTGGACGAAAACTACCCACGAAATGCTAATGGTGATCGCAACATCACTTATGGAAACACTTCCTTTGAGAGTATCGCGGTGGGATTTGGTACCTTGGCTTTCGCTTTCGGAGGTCATGGGATTTTTATTGTAAGTTAACTACATAACTGCTCTCGAGCTATCGAATAAGGTTTTAACGGCTGTTATTTACATGTTTTTTTCTTTTATGTTTGCGTTTGCTCTTTTGATTCTGATTACCTTAGCGGATTAAATGCACGATGGAACGTCCCAGCCTGTTTCCTATTTCCGTTATGATTGCCTTTGGCTCCTGTATAGCCTTTTATATCCCAACCAGTGTCATCAACTACTGGAGATATGGTGATGCCCTTATAGACTCTGATGGGAATATTCTTGATATTCTTCCTACAAGTCCGGGCAAATACATTGCGCAGATTTGCTTGGTCATCCATGTGCTTATTGCCTATGTTGTTTTTCTCAACCCCATTTTCCTTTATGCGGAGTTGTGGTGCTTCCCCATTTCAAAGAAGATTCCTGGAGGAGCTCCTTATTTAATTTTCAACTCTGCAGTTCGCATCTTCATTGTTGGATTCACTGTGTTCGTAGTTGAAGCTCTTCCATTTTTCTCCTACCTTCAGAGTTTTATAGGGGCCACAAGTTGTGTTCTTTTGGGCTATATTCTTCCTTGTCTGTTTCACATGAAAATGCTTAATGTAGGAAAGAAGGAAAAGATTTTGAACATATTTATGGTTATATTTGGGTCAGTTGCTGGCATACTTGCAGCTTACTACGCTGTAAAAGGAATTGTTGAATCGGCTTCTTCATTCACTACTTACCTGTAAACAACAAGACTTTTCATGCTTGATGAATTCCTTTCTTCTCCCCTTCTTGCTATCTTAACCTTAAAATACAAAATACAAACACGTCTGCCTTGTCTATTTGAGTTAATAAAAGCACGCCAGTGCAAATTTTCATCTCCGATACACTAGAAAGGAAAGAAAAGTGAACGACTATGAACGCAAATAATCCGTTCTAGAAGGAGGTTAGAACTTGATAGAAAAAATAAGAATGGTCGAGTACGTAGCTCCATTATAGCCATTGTGCAGGTCAGTGGAATAGTATTTTCACCTCCTTTCACTTCCGCTATCCCATGACTTCCAATTACAGTAGCTATCCGAGTGAAAACAATTGACTCGCCTCCAAACACAGTGAAGAGCAGCAACAATATATTCCTTTGATAAGGAGTTAATTAAGAAGTAGTGAGAGATGTTACGCAGTACTAGACACATCAGTTAAAGCATTGCTGGGTAGATGACAAAACATTGAACACTTTCACAGAGATTCCATGAGGTACAATATTACTAACCAATAAAGGTCGTTGAAGGCATTTGACTGGGCAATTCAGAATTGTGTTTACTGAGGTGTGTCATTAAATGTGCTGTACACATGTGCAGATCAAATAAATTGTAGTATCCGATAGCCATCCGATCACCACAATAAATTGAAAGCTGCCTTGTACATACCAGCGCGCCCATACAAAGAATTATGTTCTTATCTCCCCTTTATAAAACAGGTAAAACAGGCGCAAAGACTTGTACTCAGTACTCACCTATAACACAAGGATTTATTAGACCAACCAAGAGAAACTACTTGCTGGTTGAATCCTTACATGCTGTACCAACTCATGACTCTCCGGCCTCCATAGCAACTTAGCAAATAGAAATTTAGCATTTAGCTGGTTGTTTGGTCGCATGGATTATAAGCTGAGAAAGAAATTACATAGTTTGGTTCACTTGTTAGATTTTATGCATGTTGCGACATGCAGCTGTACATGAAGAGCATAAGTAGTAACTGGTTTCAATTTGATTTTGGCAACCTGCCGATGCTTTGATTGTGCGTTGAATCTTGGAAATTGGATTAGGTAAAAGTGTGGGTCTTTTCCCATCCTTTAAGCATGTGTTTCCTCTATAATTGTTGCCGATCGATCAATTTTCGACACTACATAGCAACGAGCTGGCAACGCATAATTTTGAAGCTGAATATATATTGTGGTTAATTTGCCGGTTGTTTTATTGGCAGAAAGATAAAGTACTATTGAAGCAAGTGCCTGTATAAACTGTGCTAGCTTGCAGAATATGGGAAAACAATTGCAAGAAGCTAAAAATGCAAATTTAAGGAACGCCCTTTTGAGCAAAATAGTGAAAAGTATATAAAGGAAGCAAAGGGAAAGACAAGTGTACCATAGCTTTAGTGTGGTTAGTTTCTTCTTTGTATAATTACGTGATCTCAGTCTGAATCATTATCTGTGTATCATTAGGCTTCATTATTCAATATGACTACAAAGGCTGACATTAAAGGAGCTTCTGAGTTGCCCCCGTCCATTGTACTTTGCCAAGGGGATCTTACTCCTGATGTGGAGATTGCATCCGCACAGGCGAAGCAGGGATGTTTTAAGAATGGAATCTTTTTTGGAGCATCTAATATTGTATGCATCTTGCTCGGTGCTGGTATTGTGGCGCTCCCTCAGGCTCTTGCAAAGTCCTCTTTCTATTTTGGTATCCCATTGATCATCATTGCAATGTTCTGTGCGGGATATGCCGCGGTTCTGTTGGGTAAATGTGGTGATCTTCTCATTGAGCAAGGTGTTGCCAAGAGCGCACTGACGTATGCCGACATTGGTGAGGCTGCCGCAGGAAAATGGGGAAGGTATCTGACTGTTGGGTCACAGGTGGGACAGTGTGTTGGTTCTGCCATTCTCTACTTGCTGCTTGGGGCAGAAATGTTGGGCGATATTTTTAGTATCGAAACAAAATACATGGTCGTCATCTGCGGAGGTGCACTTATCCCATTCAGTCTGTTGCGAACGTTTAAGGAGGTGACATTCTTTGCCATCTTTGGCGTTCTTGCATCTACTTTGGTGGTGTTTGTCTTGGTTATCACCAGTGTTGCAGACGTCAATCATGGTGTTATCAATCAGTACGGTGTTCACCATAGTGCCCCTGATTTTGAAGGGGTTGCCCTTGCATTCTCAACTTTTGCATTTTCCTACGGTGGTCACGCCATGTTTGTTCGTATTAAGACTGCAATGGCGGCCCCTCAAGGTTTTACATACTCTGTTATGATGGCATTTGGCTTCTGTACCGTTATGTATATCCCTGTTGCTACAGTCACATACTGGAAGTATGGTGATATTTTGCTCAATTCTGACTATGACAATGCCCTTGCAATCATCGCTGACAGTAACCTGAGGACATTTTGCTATGCTTGTGTTAGTGCCCATGTATTAATCACTTATGTGGCATTGCTCAATCCCATCTTTCTGTATATGGAGAGTTTCATGGAGCAGAGGCGGGCACAGAAAACTCTGGAAAAGGAGGGAGATCAGTATTGGAAGGACACCGAATTATTTCCTTACCGCTGGTACCACATAGTGCTCCGAGTTGTAATGGTTCTCTTCACCATTTTTGTTGTTGAAGCACTTCCCTTTTTCAGCTACCTTCAATCTCTTATTGGAGCAACCACAGTGGTTACTCTTGGATTCACCTTTCCCCCTCTGTTCTATATGCGTCTGTTTAAAGAGAAGCTTACTAAGAAGCAGATTGTACTTAACTGGTTCATTGTATTGTTCGGGACCGCCGCTGCCGTTTGTGGAACTTACTTTTCTATTCAGGGGATCGTTGACTCTTTGAGTACCTTTGAAACTTGGTTGTAAGTTTTCTTGCACTCATTTCAACTGTTACATCTTTTCCCTTTTGTGTGCTGTGCCTCACTCCCTTTCATCGTTTCATACACGTCTTTCAAATTTCAATAAATAATGTTTCTCACAGATACATTTATTTGTTTAGAACTCTTAAATCCTTTTGCCAAATGCAATGGCATCCTTCAAGATGTTAAAGTCTTCAAACAAGAGTTTTGACTGGTCAGGGAGTCCATACTGAACCAAAGGAAACGTCTTCAAGCTAGGTATGTTGGGTTTAAACTTACTAACAACATCATCGATGGCGCCTTTAATAAGACTATTCCATTGATTAAAGTTCGGGTTAAAATAATTAGGCTTTGCGTAGTGCGTTTTGTCGACGGTAGAAGGTGTGACAGAAATAGTTCCATCAGCTTGAACGCCGAACGTAAGAGTTAGGTCTATTGCGATAGGAGCCTTTCCTTGGTCGTCACAATTATTTCCAGCCCTAGTTACATCATCTACCACTATCGGCAGAACTTTGGTGAGGTGAAAGCCCATACTTTGGGTTGAAGAGGAAGGAACAGTCCCTCCGGACAAGGACACAGATATGTCATAGTCTCCAGAAATTACACTTGGATACATACCAGAACTGCATTTTAGGCCAAAGTTGTGAAGAACTACCTTGGTGTCCCAATTGCCACCCGAAATGTATTGCTCGTAAGTTCCACTTTTGCCATAAGAAAGTCCACTCACTTGATTTGCAGCCGCCATGTCCTCTCCGACGATTCCGGTAAAGTGTTTGTTTGGAATGATAAGAGTGAAGTCCCTCCCAGCAGGAATAAAGTCAAGCTTCTCTGGAAGGGTAAGATCGTTTGATAAAGGTATATTTTGGGTCATTATGAACAATGCAACGTAATTCTGAGAATTTACCCCTTTAGTTCTGTCTTGCACTGGCCTATATTTCACCCCAGTAGGTATGAGTCCTTTGAGCATCCCCTGTTCGACATTTTGTACTCTTATCAGAGTATAGTCCTTATTAGTGTGCTTTTGCTGCATGTGCTTAGCAAGCATATATCCCGCAAGAGAATCAAACCCAGGGGCATTGGGAGTGAACTGCCAATGAGTGATGCTGTTAAGGTCCAAAACCAAAGTTCCATTCGTCAGTGACTCAGTCATTTGAGCCATTTTCACTTCCGTGGTGAACACTTCATTTGTGATGTCCTTTGTGGTAATGGCCGATTTACCTTCGTTGCATCCTTTTGTCTGCGTGTTGTAGGAGGAACAGAATGAAGAAATCACCTTACTTCCAGCACTGGCTGTCATTTCAAGTTGCATTTTGCCATCTGAAAGGAACTGAAGTCTGGGAGGTCCGAAGGTTGCATCCATTTGCGCATAACTCCCCTTAGGCCAATGAAGAGCTGTAGCATTCTTTTCCGTGTATTGAAAAGAACTTAGAAATTGATTCTTGTTCTTTGTGTATATGTTTGCCCACATGGCATTGGCCTTTTCTAAATTGACGAAAAGAATTGCATGCCATGGTGTTGGAAGAGGGGCAATGGCCTGGTATGCCTTCAATGCGGCCTGGATATCGGCATTGTCGCCCAAAGTGGGTTTGGCAAAAGACCTTGTTGTGCTAATCAGAGTAATCAAAGTTGCAGTGTACAATAAAGTCAGCTGATTAGAAAAGAGCATAGTTAAACGAACTTTACAAAAGAGTTGACTTGATTTGAATCTGTATTGTCTTTTAATGTTGTTATTATAGTATTTAAAGTTTAAACGCTGTTCTTCCCAATTTCCTTCCTTTCATTTATAGTACTCTGGAAGAGAGTACTATGTACTACATGGAAACAATTTGTGAACCATTGCAGCTAATTATTTCAACAAGTGCGTCAGAGAAGGGAGAAAGTGGTTTCCAATCATGGGCCCATAAAATCAACGGGGCGGAGAATTTAAGAATCAAACATTCCTAATATAAAATATGTTAATTGATGAGGCCATGGTGGCCATATCATCACTGTAATTGTTTTATTTGTGTGTTTTTTGTAAGTGATAACAAGAATCTAAGAATCTCACAACGAAGTAAGAAACAAACTACTCCTCCAGACTCTTTTTGGAAGAACTTTTGAGAAGACGATCCATGGTTGGCTTGACGTACTCATCGTGTAATGGAGACTCTGCTCGAGAAAGGCTGTCATCTTATCGTTGATACTTTGAAGTAACTGCTCGGGGCTCGATCCTGCAGGTGGGGGGTCAGCAGCTGCATGGTCAGAGTGGAAAGGAAGTGAAACACATTGAAAAGCTACTTGCTTGTGTATTCTGAGATATGAAAGAGGTTCAGAGCAAGCTAGCTTGAGGGCTCGACAACAGTGCTAAATCTAACTTTCTTGGGGGTTACGCCTTGTTTCACTTTGGGTTCTATTTTTGCCTTTTTTTTTCTGCCTTTCCTTTCAGTTCCATTTGAACGTACAGCTAAGCTTTTAGTCAAGGGCATAATTTCTTTTGCACTTTTTAAATTTCATTTATTTGGTCAGTCCTTTCATATAGTTTTTCCGAATGCAATGGCATCCTTTACTATGTTGAATTCTTCGAATAACACGTGTGACTGGTCCGGGAGACCATATTGAACCAGGGGAAAAGTTTGCAAGCTGGGGAGACTGGGTCTGAACTCGCGGACCAAAGTAGCAAGAGCATTTTTGAGATCTTGATTATTATCTTCGGAATAATTTGGGTCAAAAATATTCGGTTTTGGGTATTTCGTTTTGTCTTCATTAGCAGATGTGATACTAATAGTTCCATTGCTGTGCATACCAAATGTTATAGATAAATCTACCTCGATGTGTTTCGATGACAAATCATCACACGAGTTAGGAGCCCTTCCGTTTTGCGAAATATATACGATTGGTAAGTCTTTTTTAAGTGAGAAGACCAGAGTTTGGGTCGGCGTGGAAGGATGATAACTGCCAGCTAAGGACATGACTACATCATAAGGACCACTGATTACCGCTTTATCATCTGAAGAGCATTTGAGGCCAAAATTTTGAAGAACCACCTTAGTGTCCCACGTTCCACTAGAAAGACGATAGTCGTAAGCTGTGTCATTGGTAGTGGAGGTCTTAATTGCCCCACTGAGTTCCATATCCTCTCTGACAACTTCCACAAAGTGCCTGTCGGGAATGATCATCGTGAAGTCTCGGCCAGGAGGAATAAAGTCGACTTTTTCCGGAAGAGAAAGATCGTTGGGTAGAGGAAGATCCAGAGTCATTATAAACAGTGCAATGTACGCCTGAGCATTTGCTCCACCACTCTGGTCCTTGATTTGCCTATATTTAACACCAGTAGGAATGAGTCCCCCAAGAATACCGTCTTTAACATTATTCACTTTAATCAGAGTATAGTCCTTATTAGTGTGCTTTTGCTTCATGTGTTCAGCAAGCATCTGTCCAGCGATGGCGTCAAAGCCAGCAACGTTTGAATTGAACTGCCAATGTGTGACACTGTTAAGGTCTAAAACCAAAGTTCCATTGGTCAATGTTTCGGTTATATGGGCCATTTCCACTTCAGTAATGAAAACTTCGTTTGCTATGTCTTTTGATGTACTAGCCGAGCTTCCTTTGTTGCATTCCTTTGTCTGCTTGTTATAGGATGTACAGAATGAGGAAATCACCTTACTTCCAGCACTGGCCGTCATTGCAAGTTGCAGTTTACTGTCTGAAAGGAACTGAAGTCTGGGAGGTCCAAAAGTGGCATCCATTTCAGCATAACTCCCCTCAGGCCAATTAAGAGCTGTAGCATTTTTTTCAGTATATTGAAAAGAGCTAAGAAATCGTGTTTTGTCTTTGGCATACATATTCGCATACATTGCATTGGCCTTTTCCATATTGACAAAGAGGATTGCATGCCATGGAGTTGGAAGAGGAGCGATGGCTTCGTATGCCTTCAAAGCGGCCTGAATATCAGCATTTTGTCTCAAAGCAGGCTTCGCAAAGGTCCCTGTAGTGCTTATCAGAGCAATCAAAGCAGCTGAATAAAGCAGGATGAGGCTATTAGAAAAAACCATTATATATAGTTCTATAGTTTGTTGTTCAGGTAGAGTTAAACGATATCGCAGAAAATAAGAAAGATATATTCTCACAATGATTACAATACACCTGACAATACACCTGATTTAAATCTGTTTTGTCTGGTGCTTTTTTTTCTTGCTTTTGTTTTTCTGTTACTTAACGAGAAGCTAAGCCCATCTCAGTCAGCCCTTTCAATCCCTTTTATATCCCTGAAAAAGTGAGTGACCTTTACCTTTAGCAACCCTTCGACAAGCTCATGTTCATGTTTGACGCAAAAAAAACGAAAGAATTACGATCAAACTTGTGACCCCATAATTTTGGAGATGCAGACCTAAACCAAATTAAAAGAACAGAAATGTTGATGAGGGGAGAAATTGGAACGGTTGAGGTGGCCAAGTTGGGCCATAAACTTAACGAGCCGGAGAATTAAGAATCAGATATTTCCTCATATGTATGTGTTTATGGATGCCTGATGGTGGCCAGACTGTTTCGCAATTCAGTGAAAGGAAGTGAAACATGAAATGACGTACCAGCTGCAGATGGCTCTGAAATTACATAGTGCTGATGAGAGCTTCTTCTGTAGTAATTGAGATGGTTCAGCTAGAACAGGGAAATTAGAAGAGAAAATTTCTATTGTTTAGTGAAATTAATACTTTTATTATTACTTTACAAGCAAATTTGACTGAGCTTGAGGATCACAGGAAAGAATTCTTAGTTTGGAACATTGGACTTTCAATTGTGGGGGCAATGCGTGAAGTTGGTTTAAGGCACAATCGAGAGTCTGCAGTTTTTTGCATTGCAACAGTTCCATAGGAAGGTATTCAAGTCTATTCTTGTGGCAGTCGAGAAGTCTCAACTGTGTACACATGCCAATCTGGGCAGGAAGGGCCGATATTTCATTCCAGGAGCAGCTCAATTTTTCCAAAGACTTCAAGTTACCAATATCTGCTGGAAGATATGTGAGCTTGTTTGACGAGCAAGCAATTTGCTGCAATTGTAAACATTTGCAGAGAGCGGAAGGAAGGCTAGTCAAACAGTTTTGAGAACATAGTATTCTCTTTAGACTTGATGGTAGCTCGTCCGGAAGTGCGCTTAATGAATTAGTATGCACTGACAAAATGGTCAAACTGCTGCATGCTTCAACTTCATCGGGAAGTTTTGTTAGTTTGTTTGTGTGACAATCCAACAACTGAAGTCTACCAGCTTTCCCAATCTGTGAAGGGAGTTTCTGTAAGCGGTTCCCTGAGCAGGTTAATGCTCTAAGGTTTGTACATTGCTCAAAGATTTCCTGTGGAATCGATTGTAGCTCATTGGCACAGCATCTTAGGAATCGCAATTGACTACAAGATGCAAGCTCTACGGGTAGCTCACGGAGACTGTTTGACGAGCAATTGAGATATTCCAGTCTCGCACACAGGTCAATCTCTGGCGGGAGTGAAGAAAGGCCCCTCTTTGACAAAATCAAAGCAAATACGCTGTCTTCATCTTTGTCATGCACGCAGCGCTCATCCCCGGTAAACACCCCACTAAGAGTTTCTGAAAAGTCAGTCTTAATATTCGTTCGCTCAGGTCTAACAATCATTTGCTCAAGCTCGCTCCAAAACGGAAAAGACTCATCTCGAGCATTGACAAATTCACCATACCAAAATGTCTGTTTCTTCTTTTGATCCATGGCAGTTTCCCTGTTGATCACACCATCATTCTCTTTATCGCCTCCCATGTGGTGCTCCCTGATTCCAAGAAACACTCTCGCTTTGTATGTATCACTGTCCGTGTATTTCAGTTCTGAGAGAGATAATGAAGCATAGGGGCCATTCAAAGCACAATCCCAAAGGATGGATATGCCTTTGGCCTCATTTCGTTCAAATCCATTGATGCCAAAGTAGACAGAAACGGCCTCTTCATATTTCCTTACAGCAATGGGCAAACCTTGTTTCATTGTTATTTTAATAAAATACGTTTTCTTTTCTATTCTTTGACTTATTACAACTACGATTTATAAGCTTTTTCTTTTCTTTTTCTTTTCCTTTTCCTTTTCTGTAGATTTGAAACACCAAAATAAAAATCTACACAACAATCTGAAAACAAAATTAGGGAGACAAGAGAAGCAACTTTACTTATACGTCAAATGTACACTTTCACACCGAGGACAGCAGTAATTTTGCGATAGATAAATGGATAGGAATAGAATTATAAGGATGTGATTGATTGGCAGGACACTAAAATAAATTAATTAATGCGTATTATACAGCCGGCCAATCAGCGTGAAGAACGAGGTTTTAGGTGATCGTCCTTATGGTTTTGCTTTAGGAAAGTCAAAAAGGGTGTTTTTACGTAGACGCATTCTTTTCCTTACCGCACCCGGTCCAGACACCTTACGTCTTTGGGTGTTCTCATGGCCATGGATAGTTGATGCTTCTTTGGATTGAGGGACATGCATGCTGGTGCTTGTACTTTGTTAACAGACTTTGTACGTATTGGTATGTTTATTTCGTCTAGTTTGGTTTGCACTGTACGCTGTGTCTACTATAATTTATCTTTGTTCTAGAGTCTTTGGTGAGACAACTTTATAATCTGGCAGCAGTTCAGAGATCTAATAGACTGAAAATACTATGAAAACTGAAACCTATGTATAATTTCTTTTTTTTTGTTTTATGAAATAAGAAGAGGGTAGGCTGGGGAAACAAAGGTAGATTTGGCAAATCGAAAACGAAAAAAAAAAGAAAAAAAATGGAAGTAGAGATTCCTCAAAGGCAATTTGATTTCGAAATCACGTCCGACTGTGCCATCTTTCCGTCGCGCCTTCTCAGTAGTGGCTAAAAATGCCCGCGGAATGGCAAGAGCTCAGCGCCCTGCTGCTTTCCCCATTGTGGTAGGTGATGATTGTATGTTTATTGGCCATCTTTTTTTTTGCTTGTGGCTACATAACTGTATCTTTTGCTGACTTGTAGAATCATATTCGCAGAATAAAAAACAATGAAAAAATAATCCGCTTTGATTGTGATTGGCTAATAACGCTTTTTATTGAAACTTGATTGGCTAACAGCAAAACAACTTATTTTTGATTGGTCGAATAATTTTTTTCTGACGCTGTCATTGGTCCAGAAAAAAATATTGGCACGTTTTAAAGTTCAAAATTAAAAAAAAGGGGTTGATTATCAAAACTATAAAAGAGAGAGAAAAGTCCTTTATTTGAAGCCTTTTTATACTTTCCAAAGGTTGATTTAGCTTGTAGTTGTTTGGTTAAACGAATCCATTGAGGGAGTTTCAAGCCAGTTAAGCTAAAAAGGAAAAAAAAAGGTCGTATGTCTACAATGTCCGCAATAAGGGGTCTGTGGGGAACATATACGAATCTTTTGAAGGTGCATCCTTTGAAGACAAAGTGTGCGACGACTGGAGTGATTATGACAATTGGGGATATCGGGGCTCAGGTTTTGCTAGAGAAACGTGCATTTGAGGATGTTGATCTCAAAAGGACAAGCAGAAATTCAATCACTGGAGTCATGGTGGTTGGGCCTTTTGCACATCATTGGTTCAAGATGTTGGAGGGGCGATTTGGAGCTTCACAATCTGTGGGGACGGTCGCCAAAAAGATACTGGCAGATCAAGTCTTTGCAACCCCATTTATTGTCAATGCTGTTCTGTTTACCACAACTGCACTCAGCGGCAAAGGCTTAGAGGGGGCGGTGGAAAAGGTAAAAACAACAGGTCCAGAAGCAGTCCTCAGTGCCTATAAGGTGTGGCCTATCGCTAATGGATTGAACTTCATGCTCGTGCCAATTCACTTCAGGGTGCTGTATACCAACTGTGTCTCCATGGGGTGGTCCACCTATCTCGCATATCTGAACTACAAAAACGTTTAAAATTCCACCCTCCCGTCCTCCTGTAACATCTTCCTACACATTTGTATGTATGTTTTAACTATTCTCTTCTCAATAAAGACGCACGTAAACTTGTAAATCAGTCTTTTGCACTGTCATCTTCCTGTTTTTCTTTCAACGGTTTATTTCTCTCATAGTGGATGGGTCATTTCTTTGGGGCTTACCCACTTGTCAAAGTCGCTCGCTGACACCAACTTAAGGGCAACTGCTGCTTCTTTAAGAGTGGACTTGTCCTTGTGGGCCTTTTTGGCAATCTTGGAGGCATTATCATACCCAATATGACGATTCAAGGCTGTAACCAGCATCAGACTTTGGGTGAGGTTATGCTCGATCCTCTCACACACGGGCTCAATACCCTCCACACAGAATTTGCGGAAATTTGTACATGAATCAGCCATAAGTTCAATGGAGTGAAGGACATTTCGCAACATCATTGGGCGGAATACGTTCAGTTGGAAGTTTCCACTCGCTCCTCCCACATTGATAGCAACATCATTTCCCATAACCTGTGCACAGACCATTGTCAAGGCTTCGCATTGGGTAGGATTTACCTTGCCCGGCATGATGGACGAGCCAGGCTCATTTTCAGGAATGGATATTTCGCCAATGCCGCATCGCGGGCCCGATGCCAGCCACCTCACATCATTACCCAGCTTCATAAGTGCACATGCCAGCGTCTTAAACGCGCCATGCAAGATAACCAACGCCTCATTCGCAGACAAAGCTTCGAATTTGTTACTCGCAGTTCTAAATGGCAGCTGGGTCAATTCGGCAATCACCGCCGCGGACTTGACGGCATAGTCGCGGTGGGTATTAAGTCCGGTACCCACAGCAGTGCCTCCTAATGCCAGTTCATACACATGCCACATACATTCCTCAATATGCTTCAAACAATGCTCCAACTGGGACACATATGCGGAGAATTCCTGCCCCAATGTCACCGGTGTGGCGTCCTGCAGATGAGTACGGCCACACTTGACAATGCCCGAGAACTGGTCACTTTTGGCGCGCAGGGCCTTTTGCAGGCTCCTCGCCGCCGGGATAAGTTTGTGGGTGGTTTCCTCGGCAACAGCAATGTGCATTGCAGTAGGAAATGTATCATTAGAGGACTGCCCTTTGTTGACTAATGACAGGAAACCAAACAAACAGAGCAAAGCCATTTAAAATATGAAAATACTAGTTTCAAAGTCATTTTGCTACTTTACATTGCTTTACTTACCATCATCATTAGGATGGATGGGAGACTTTGATCCCAGTTTACCCCCCGCCATTTCAATAGCGCGATTAGCAATAACCTCGTTGGTGTTCATGTTGGTCTGTGTACCTGACCCAGTTTGCCACACATGAAGAGGAAAGTGTCGATCCAAGACCCCATCAATGACTTCTTCCGCTGCGCGTACAATTAGATCCTTTTTGTCACCTGGAAGTAGTCCCAGATCAGCATTTGTAAGAGCTGCTGCTTTTTTTAAGATACCAAGTGCACGAATAGTTGCTGTGAAAAAAAAAACAAAAAAAAAAAAAACCACGAAAGACACAAAAAAATTAACAAATAATCAA
>PDIM01010451.1:6121-18201 GCA_002811675.1 Ichthyosporea sp. XGB-2017a
TGTTTTTTTTGGATCTTCCCGCCCCCCCCCCCCCCCATTTTTTTTTTTTTTTTTTTTTTTTTTTTTTTTTTTTTTTGTTTCTTTTTTTTTTTTTTTTTTTTTTTTTTTTTTTTTTTTTTTATTCGTTGAATCTGATTTGAATGATTTGATGGATTCCGTACTAAATTAAACATAGCTATAATCACAACTAGGGGGCCGGGGATGAGGAACAGGGGAGGGGGACAGAAGAAAAAGGGGGCAAAAGGGGTCGAGTGTTAGTTATTTATTGGGTTGATTAGCCATCAGGACGTATCGTATCTAGGTGTAAGTTTAGATGGAACATAGTAACAATATGAGTGGTAATCAACGAAAGAAGAAGGATCACTTTGATATTATAAATGAGATTCCAAGAGGTGTGTGTGTCATGTTGCTGCAGCTGTAGTTGATGTCTCTGTAATTAAGGTGTATTTTGTTTCCCCCTTGTTTTGTACTTAACTTAACTTATATGTTTTTTTTTTTTTTTTTTTTTTTTTTTGTGTTTTTTTATTTTTAAATTTTGCTGGAAAATTAGATAATGTGGATCCCACTGCACATGAAAGTAGTCTGAAAAATTATGTGGAGCACCTGCAGAAGAAAATAGATAACCCCGCGCTGGCTGCGGATGGGAATTTAGTTGAAAGACTTGTGCGGGAGGCTGCATCCTCCTCGAATTCTTCTTCGGCAAAGAAGAAATATTCAGGGATGAATCCAGCTCCTCAGCCTCCTCCTGTGGGTGGGAATAAGACAGGGAGCAATGCGGGTGGCGAAGGAGGAGGAGGAAGGGATCCTTCTACTTCAACTTCAACTTCTTTTCATCCTTTGGCGATGATGTCTGGTTCTCATATGGGGCAGGGTATTCCTTCTGCAGGGGGGAATCTAACACCAGAGGTGCTGATGGCGTTGCACAGTCAGTACGTGAAACAGCTGCATGAGGGAGGGGTGCAGGGAAGGGATAATAATAGTAATAGTATGAGTGGAAGTAATCGGAAGAAATCGCGGTCAGGCACAGCGGTGAAGTCGGAATCGGCGAGTAATTGGCAGGATAGAATGAGTGTACCATCGGAACAAGGGTCTGATTCGACTAAAGAGGGAATGGGGAGGGGTGGGTTTGGGGGCTATAGTGGAAGGGATGTTAAATCTCAAAAGCGGACAAGGAATACAGCTGCTAATACCCGATTGGGTGTGCGGAAAAAGTTGAAAGTGAGTGATTTGAAATGTGAAAACAAAGAAATGGAAAAGCAATGCGAGCGGCTTGAGGAGCGTGTAAAGGATTTGGAAAAAGAAATTCAAGAGTTGAAGCAGGTTCTTACTTTTGCACATCAAGAAGCTGAGGAAGAAGGCGAAGGAAATGCGTGAACGAGTTTTTTTGTTTTTTTTCGTTTTATTGTGTGTTAAATTAAAAGAAAGTAACAGCTAGTGGCTTTCTAGTTTCCATATTAATGGACGTCATTATTGATAGAGCATCCTCATGCGGTAGACTCTTGGCTAAAGTACATTTTCGGTGCAGCTATGCGTGCTGTTTCTACAGTTTCCCCCCCATAAACACCCTGGGAATTGTAGTGTTTCAGATGCCAGTAGAAGATTGGCATAACAATAAGCAACATTATACCAGGAAAAATAGCAAAAGTGTAAACGTACATGTCGGGAACGAACATGGAGTGAAGTATGATTCCTAAGAGTGAACCACCGGCGTCTGATATGGTGTAGAGGGTCATCACAGCGCTTACCATTGACTTGGGTGCCTGAGTATAGCAAAAGGCAAAGAATGTTGTTTTTGCAAATACCTCTGAAACGGCTATTAAAAAGTATACAACCGTTAGCCAAAAGAAAGAAACTGAAGAGTGGGTTTTCCCTTTGTAGTCTCCGGTTCCTATAAAGTCGCCATCGGCGTTAACAGTACCTTCTCTGAGGATCAACAATTGGAGCATCAAACAGAAAAGTATAGCGAGGGCCATAATGAAGAAACCCCACATCATTCTCGTAACATGAGTAAGCTTAATACCAAGCTTATTGCGGAGGGTGGGATACAAATAGTAAATGTTAAATGGAATAAGAGCAAGGACAAAGAAAGGTTGGGTAACACTCAAACTGGTATTTTGAACCCCTGAAGGTTTGTCCAACCAGTCAGCCATTTGAATCAGCTGCCACATACAACTGTACATAAGTGAATAGTAACTGAAATATAAGCAGAAAGGCAAAAGGCGGAACACTTGTCTTACAGCTTTGATTTCAGTATAACTATGGCCAGTTGCCTTGTAAAGCCAGTGCTTTTCCTGGTCAAAGTTAAACTCCAATGGCTTATCAGATTGTGCATGTGATTCGGCAGAAACATCAATAACTGGCTTCTGCTCTTGTATGTTTTTTTTTTCTTCCTCGTCGAGGTTATAGTTGTTGTTTGCTGGATCGTAGACGGTTTCCCCACCTGCAGAAAAGGTTGTTTTTTCAATGTCGCTTGGGGTTGTAGATAAGGCACTTATTCTAAACTCTGGTTTCGAATCTCCTCTCTCACTTTGTGCTTCATCCCCTGACAGTTGTCTTTCTTTCACCCTTTGGTCAGCTGCCTCTCCATAACTCATTTTCCTGTTTCTGATAGCAGACCTGATTATATTGTAGACATCAGTGAAAATAGATTTGCTCGGGACTCTGTGTGTGTAGTAATTCCACCCTGCAATATAAGCAATAAAGGCAATATAAAATGATCCACAAGCGATGGAGAAAGGTACATAGTAACTGGAGCCTTTATCTCCTTCTTTGCTTTCTCCAAAATGGGTAAGATATGGTGCGGCCGTTACGCCAATCATAGACCCAAAGTTAATGAACCAGTACAAGATATGGTAGCACTTGGTTACTTGTTCTCCATCTGATAGTGCAACTTGTTCTGCAGTGAAAGGGCCCACACAGACCTTAACTCCTCCTGTTCCAAGCCCAACAAGAACAAAGAACACGAAGAATCCCCAAAAGGCTGACCGAGGCTCATGTGGAAAGTCACCATACCCTACTGGGGAAGAAGTTATGCAAAGAATAGTGAGTGACATTAAATAAAATATCACAGAGACCAAAATTGTTTTGGCTTTGCCCCAGTAAGCATCAGAAAGAAATGCAAATATCAGACTGCAACCGAGGGACCAAAAGTTAATTCCATTCATAATGGAATTTGCGGTAGCTGATTCCAACTCGAGCATATCTGTACAGTACTGAAATGAGAGAATGAGAACCATCATATAACTCAATCTCTCCATAAACTCCATGGCCAAGATGAGAAAGGCAGACATAGGGAGTCCCAAGAGTCTAGGCTTTTGGCTTTTTTTGGGTAGAATCCACTGCGAAGGGACAACTTCACTGTCATGTGCACCATTGTGAAAAGAGGTGATTACCTTTCCACTACCATTAGTTAGTCGCTGAGTGACAGACTGCTGAAAATCTTTTTTGCTATTACGCATCTTATCTTCTCTTTTGTTCTTACTATATATCGTTAAACTCAAAAGATTCCGTACTGATTCAGATAAGGAGATACTGAATTTAACGTTTTTTCTGAGAAACAAAGCACTTTTATATTTATAAATTTCGTAATTATTTGTGAGCCACTCTTGAATCTCTGTAATTATCCGAAAAAGGCAAGCAATCTCAAAATGTTTTCATCAGTCCCGGTCCG
Source organism: Ichthyosporea sp. XGB-2017a (assembly GCA_002811675.1). Lineage (NCBI taxonomy): Eukaryota > Ichthyosporea > Dermocystida > Chromosphaera > Chromosphaera perkinsii. The sequence continues at coordinate 9,792 of PDIM01010451.1, forward strand.
TTATGATTACTGGTTGCTATGCCCTGTTACTATCTACAACTTATAATACATAGTTTACATAACTGAGTTACACTACATAGTACTGGGAGCGTAAAGCGTTCTGCGTTGGTGTAATTCCCTGGCAATCAAAATCTTGCGTTATTTTAACTTGATAATTGATGGATCGCCATTAGGATCTTCAATGTTACAATTTTTCAATGAATGTTTTTAATTTAACTTATCCCTCTAGTATAACTTGCTGCTTCGAGCTTAGATGGGGCAATATATGCATGTTTACATTTTCACAGAATTAGCAGACTTCACGATTTCGGAACAACATTGTCAGATGTTTTGCAATACGCACACTACATAGCTAATTGCATGACTGACTCTATTCTAATGAAAGGGCATTTCTGTTGTGGATACTTTGCTTCAACTTCACGGTTGGAAACTGAAGAATTTCTTTCCTTTCTTTGTAGTTCTGTGCCTTGGAAATAAGCAAAACGATGTGAGCTGTTTTTAGTTTTTTGTTTTGTTTTTTGGTTTTTGTTTTGTCGCTTTATTGTGAAAAAAGCTTAATTTTGAAAGCAATGTACAGTTTTTTCTTTTTAGTATCCATTCCGGCGAAAGTCATTGGCACTTGGCAGATCCTGCTCATGCGCTATCTTGGCTAAAGTACATTTTAGGTGCTGCTATCCTTGCGGTATCCACAGTTTCCCCCCCATACACACCCTGGGAACTATAGTGCCTCAAATGCCAGTAAAAGATTGGCATAACTACAAACAACATGATGCCTGGTAAGATGGCAAAGGTGTAGATGTACATGTCTGGAACGAACATTGAGTGAAGAGCGATTGCCAAGAGGGAGCCACCAGCGTCTGATATGGTGTAAAGGGTCATCACCGCACTCACCATCGATTTTGGTGCTTGAGAGTAGCAAAAGGCGAAGAAAGTTGTCTTTGCAAGTACTTCTCCGGCGGCGATTAAAAAGTTCACAAGTATTTGCCAAAAAAATGAAACTGACGAGTGAGTTTTACCTTTGTAGTCGCCGGTTCCTGTAAAATCGCCATCAGCATTACCGTACCCTCCCTGAGTATGAACAATTGAAGCACAAAGCAAACAAGTATAGAGATGGCCATAATAAAGAAGCCGCACATCATTCGAGCAACGTGTGTAAGCTTCAGGCCAAACTTATTGCGAAGAATTGGGTAAAAATAGTAAATGTTAAAAGGAATAAGAATAAGGACGAATAAAGGCTCCGTAACAGACAAGCTTGTATTTTGAACCCTTGCTGGTTTCTCCATCCACTCACCCATTTGAATCAACTGCCACTGACAACTGGACATAAGAGAATAGTAGCTGAAGTATAAGCAGAACGGGAAAAGTCGGAATACTTGCCTGACGGCTTTGATTTCAGTATAGCTATACCCGGTTGCCTTATACAACCAGTGCTTTTCCTGGTCAAAGTTAAACTCTAATTGCTTGTAAGATTGTCCATCAGATTCGGGGGCAATATCAATGTATCTTTGCCCATTCTGAATGGCCTCCTTTTCTTCATCGCCAAGGTTGTAGTTATTGTTGGCTGGATCGTAAATTGTTTCTTCGCCTTTAGAAGAAACGCATTTTTGAACGTTTGGACTTTCGGGTACCCCACTTATTCTAAACTCCGACTTCGAATTTACTCTCTCGCGTTGTGCTTCATCCCCGGAAAGTTGTCTTTCTTTCACCCTTTGGTCGGCTGCTTCTTCAAAACTCATTTTCCTGTTTCTGATAGCAGACCTGATTATATTGTAGACATCAGTGAAAATAGATTTGCTCGGGACTCTGTGTGTGTAGTAATTCCACCCTGCAATATAAGCAACAAAGGCAATATAAAACAATCCACCTGCGATGGAGTAAGGCACATAGTAACTGGAGCCTTTATCTCCTTCTTTGTTTTCTCCAAAATGGGTAAGATATGGTGCTGCAGTTATTCCAATCGTAGACCCAAAGTTAATGAACCAGTACAAGATATGGTAGCACTTGTTAACCTGATCCCCGTCGGATAGTGCAACTTGTTCTGCAGTGAAAGGGCCCACACAGATCTTGACTCCTCCTGTTCCAAGCCCAACAAGAACAAAGAACACGAAGAAGCCCCAGTAAGCTGAACGAGGCTCATGGGGAAAATCTCCAAAGCCTACAGGGGAAGAAGTTACGGAAAGCACGGTGAGTGACATCAAATACAGTGTTACACACACCAAAATAGTCTTTGCCTTGCCCCAGTAAGCATCAGATAGGAAAGCAAAAAAGAGACTACAGCCAAGGGACCAAAAACTGATTCCATTCATAATGGAATTTGCGGTAGCTGATTCCAACTCGAGCATATCTGTACAGTACTGAAATGAGAGAATGAGAACCATCCAGTAACTCAATCTCTCCATAAACTCCATTCCTAATATAAGAAAAGCAGACATAGGGAGTCCCAAGAGCCTGGGCTTTTGGCTTTTCTTTGGTAAGATCCATTGGGAAGGGACAAGCTCACTGTCATGGGCACCATTGTGAAAAGAGGTGACGACCTTTGCACTACCATTGGTGAGTCGCTTTGCAATTGATTGCTGTGAAACTTTTCTAGTATCACTCATCTTTGTACTTTTTTTTTTTTTTGTTTTTTTTTCCTTAACCAAATGAATCTCTTTTAGTTCAGAAATGAAGATTTAAATTTTTTTTTTTTTTTGTCACAGTTCCCTTTGAACAAGATGATAAAGATCCCTCTGTGTGGTTTTTAGATCATAACTATTTGGAAAACATGTTTCTTATGTTTAGTAAGATCAACGCAAAGGAAAAGATTGTGGGATGGTACCATACAGGGCCGAAGCTAAAGCAGAATGATATGGAGATTAACGAAATGATGAGGCAATTTGTTCCTAATCCCATTCTTTGTATTATTGATGTGAAGCCAAAGGAACTCGGCCTGCCCACTGATGCATATATGGCGATTGAAGAAATCCACGATGTAAGTTGCCATTATTTCAGTGCTCAGAGTTAAGACTTATCCTAAACTTTTTGTTTTTCTTTCGTTTGTTTTGTGTGTGTGTGTGTGTGTGTTCAGGATGGAACTCCTTCTTCAAAGACATTTGAGCACGTCCCGAGTGAAATTGGCGCCGAAGAGGCAGAGGAGATTGGTGTGGAGCACATGTTGAGAGATATTACGGATAATGCAGTAGGAACTTTGTCTTCAAACATTGTGAACAAGGTGTCCTCAGTTAGATGTGAGTAGTGGAGTTGGGACATTGGAATTCTTTTTCTTCGAGAGAGAGAGAGAGAGAGATCAAAATATACTAACTGTCCTTTGCTGTGTTTCTTTCTTGCACTTGTTTTTTATTTTGTAACTTTATTCAAACCACATTTTGGACTATTTGTCAATAGCATTGAAGGCTAGATTGGAAGACATTCATGAATATTTACAAGGTGTTGTTAGTGGTAAATTTCCTGTTAATAATCAAATCTTAAGCTACCTCCAAGACATTTTCAATTTGCTGCCGAATCTGAAGCTAGATGAGCTTGTGAAAGCGTTCAGTATCAAAACAAATGACCAGATGCTTGTTCTGTATCTTTCTTCTATGATTCGAAGCGTTATTGCACTGCACAATCTCGTTAATAACAAACTGACGAACATGGAGGCGGAGCGAAAGCAAGAAAAGGGCGAAGATGCCAAAGAAGAAGCGAAAAAGAACAGCGATGCGAAAAAAGAAAGAAAGGATTCAAAATCTGAAGGAAAGGCGGGGAAAGACAAAGATGGAGATAAAATGGATTTGGATTAGGAGCGAGAAACATTGACAAATGAAGAGGCGTCAGTGAAGCAAGAAGATATAAACCTGAATTGGATGTTTGACTTCTACATTGTTGAAGGCGAAAGGTGGGTGGAGTGGCATTTTTACAACTGTACAGTAAGGACAATAAAAAGCAAAAACATAAATGAATCTCCTTCTTCCTCTTTATCGTTCTCCTTCGCCCTGTTGTTTTCTTTTGCTTTTATATCTTTTTTTTTTATTCACGCGCATGATTGCTCGGTAAAGTTTAATCTAACAGCAAAAAGTGAATGAGTCCATGCCCAAAAACTTACAACCGTCTCGAATAGGGAATTCCCAGCTAATCCTTTGCCTCCTTCCCCTCTTTTCCCTCCCCCCCCCCCTTCTCTTTAAATAGTTTCTTCAATTGAGATTTGTAGATTATGGCTTTGTACAGAGGAAATTGAAAGTCCACGGCTTCTGTCACCCGACTCGTCTGAGTAGATATCCATAGGAAGAACCACACGTTGTTCTCTTCCATCATCATCCACACTTCGATCAAGCTCCTTTTTAGCAAGATTAAAAACAAAAGCTGATAAACCAAACCCAATACCAATTTGCGAGGCCAAAAACAGATAACTGCCAAGTGATCCACTGCTCCCATGAAATACATCATTCATATCCTTCAGACTTGTCCCAATATACGTATTCAATACCTGTGTAGGGAACAAACCAAGGGCTGTAGCCATCGCATACTTAAAGGTGCTAATCTTTGTTACCGAAAAGCAAGCATTTTGCAAGCCAAACGGAATAGGAGTTAGACGCATCAGTGCAATGATTTTAACTCCTTGTCGTCCTTCAACAACCCTCAAAACAGCCCTTAACTTTTCATTATCCGCCAGTTTTCTCGTGACATATGATCTTCCAAAGACACTACACACCCAGAATGCAATAACTGCCCCCACGGTAGCACTGAACATTACAATCAGAAGGCCAATCTGAAATTTATATATAAATCCTGCACCCAAGTTTAGAATAATATAACCCCAAGCCATTGGAAAGGCAGTAAACGTAAACAAGACTGTAAAGACAATTGGACCATACCACAAAGGCATCTTTTCCAGAGCTTCCATCCAAGTCTGTAGAGTCCCAGTGCACACAACGTATGCCACCCCAAGGATCGAAACCACAAAAAACAAAATTCCGAAAAACTTATATATACACGATGTTGAAAATCGCTTGGTGCGTTGTACATTTGCAAGCTTTACACGATGATCTTGGGAAGATTTAGGCCCTCGAAGAATCCCACTCTCTACATCCTCGATGCCAAGGACGTCTCCGGCACTACTTTCCGCGGAAACAGTCCCAGTGGCTTGAACTCTTTCATTTCCACTTTCACCCGATTGTAATCTTGCATAGGGAATCCCATATTCATGGTCATCTCGTGATCCACCCAACATAATCTAGTTTCAATATATTATAGTCCCCCTCTTCCCTCGCTTCCTTTCTAAAGTTTGTGTGGTTTGTGTGCGTGTAGTTTCCCACCCCACAAAAATTAAGAACAAAAGAACACACACACACAAATAAAATTTACAAAAGAAAAAAAAAAAAAAAGAAAATCTGTTTTGCTTCTTTCTTTTTTCCTTTCTAAATCCCTTTTTTTCTTTAAATATCCTTTTCTTTCTTTTCTTTTCTCTCCCTGTCTTCTTCTCTTCTTTTCCGAAATCAACAAAACCAAAATTCAACAAACTCAAATCCTAAATAAAAATAATAAAAAAAAAAACGAGGCAAAAATACATAAAAAAAACTACAACTACGTGTTTTTTTCACTTTTGATGGTTTTTTTGCCTTTTCCCACAAAACTCAAAAACTCAAAGGACTGCCTCGTTTCTTTGTGACTTCCCACTTTTTTTTCCCCCAGCAAAAAAGAATTTCTTTTTCTTTTGGAGGCGTTTGTACCAAAGTTCCCATTTATTTTATGGGAAATCTTACAAAAGAGCCTTTGTCTTTTTGATGTTTTGTATTCCTTTTTTGATGCTGTACTGTGCATTTCTCTTTAGTTTGATTGGTTCGCTTATGTCAAGCCACCTTCCCTTTTCAGTGTACATGTGAATTTATTTGCCTTTTGATTGGTCCAAAATGCACCAAACCCATGAGAATTAATGTCAATGAAAAATCGCTTGCAAAAGAAGAACGATTATGGGGAGGTGCATCATCAACTATGATCGATTTTGCACCATTGACATTTGGGCCCAGTTTCGCTGTACACTCTTCTGTCAGTTCACTCAATGCTGTGAGAGACTGGCCCGAAGTAATTGTAAGGTTTTCCCATTAAACGGGGAAATTTTTAATTATGTAGACAAGGGAAAAGCGGCCATTTTTTTATCGTGTTGAATTACAAAGCCACAAAGTGTGAAACCAAAAGAACCAAGACCATTCAAAATGCGGTCTACATGAGTTTTCAATTTATTACCCAAAACCATAGGTATATTATTACATAGGAGTGAAGCAATGGTTTCATGTTCTAAATTCAATGTGTTTTCTTGCTTTTTTTCATTTAACATGCTATTGTGATTCAGGGCTACTTTGCTGCATCTGAAATCGACGCTGAGCAGCTTCTAGTGCCCGTCGCCGTCTCTCATCACGACTCAACGGATCGTTGGTGGTATCCGCCATCTCGACAGTCGTACTTAGAGCTTCCGGTACCTCTGAGCTTCGGGCTTGATTGGAAAATTCGCTAAGAGAGCTTACTGCAGAAGAAGAAGTCATAGCTTCGTTACCAGACGATTCAGCAGCTTTAACATCATCTTTGACTTGGCTCTCGGCTTTCATGAGCTCTCTCTTCAAGAAGTTCTGCCTTGCCATTTCAAGCATCTTTTCCTTTCTCGATTGAAGTGATGACTGCCTCTCCGTTGAAGTTGCGGGAAAAGATGAAGGTAGACTATTCGGGGCAATTAGAGATGGAAGATTCGTATTGCTTGTATTGTGCTGCGCTGCAGGCACTGTGGTCGCGGGGAAAGACGAACTTTGTACTCTAGCAGAAGCGGTACCGGCATCTGAGGACCCCATATGTGACTCGCTTTCCCCTGCAGGAGCTGGGGTTCCGTTACTCGACTGCGGGGGGGCTTCTACTTCAACAAATGCGACCCTTCCATCCAATATGTTTTCTGATGTTACCTCTACAGAATTGGTCCTTGCCAAATCCTCTGCAATTGCTCTCTCAGGAACATTAGGAAATATTTCACGAACATGCTCGATCATCCATCTGGGGACATTATCAGTATTTACAGCAGCTTCACCTGCGGTTGCCCCATTAAAAGCCATTGGCTGTCGAACTACTTCAACTGAAAAGCTCGGAAGCCAAGACGCCCACATCGACCCATTAAACCGAAATAAAGAATGCTCATGTTCCGGCCTTTCCCCCCCTTGTCCCCCCAAAGACCCATTCATTCTTGACGAGCTCGACTGAGCATCCAATAAAGACCTGCGACAGGTAGGGCACGTACCATGCTGTTCTAACCAGGAACGAAGGCACGAAGAATGAAATAAATGTTTGCACGGAAGAACCTTTGCGTTGTCCATTCTTTCTCTACAAATGGCACAGTCATCGTCGTACGCTTGAAGCTCTTCACTGCTAGCATCCGGATAATTGGATTGGAGATTCTGAGTAGCAACCCGATAATTTCGAAACTTTTCAATCTTCTTGCGCAAAGAATTAAATGTGCTCCTCATATTCAACATCAACACGCAGTCGATGAGTGTAAACTGAACCCCATGAAGTTTAAAAATATGAACATAATGACCAAGCGTTGCCAAGTGAATAAGCGTATCAGTGATAAACTCCGTATAGTACGTGTAAGTACTTCGCCCCTCCCATACTCCATCCACAGACAAATCTTTCAAATGAATAGCATATTTAATAAGCGTCTGTAGGGTGTCAAGAAACAATGTAAGACACTCAAATGTCAACAGCAAAACAACAGACACTCCAGCTGATCCAAATACTGATATGCAAAAGAAAAACCACAAAAGATCGCAGAATAACAAAAGTGAGATAAGAGATACCAATCTAACGTGCGTGGACTTTGGGGTATTTGGAGAAAAGGTCAGGTATTCAAATCTATCCCTACATAACATACTAAGTATCCTCATAAAGCCAATGATTGAAAACCAAGCTTGCCATACAAACAGCTCTTTAAAGTTCGGCTCTAAAATAAACGCTATAAAGATCAATTTAAAAAGAGTGAAGTTCAGAAGCCGATCATACATATGCTGGCTCTCAATACTTCTCAGTTCTCCAAAAAAGAAATGCTGAATCGCCTTTCCCAATATAAACAGAAGATTATACGCCATGTTTACTACCACAATAATGCACATCTTATCCGCCAGAAGCACAGTTGATATTTGTGTAAGCATGTGTGCATTTGAGAGATGGTATTCCCCCGCCACCCGTCGTGATGCGTACCCGATTGCCAAAGCAGTAGCGGCTACGCTAACTGTGGTGTAAGTCTGAAGATTAACAAAGCTCACACCTGTCATCTTTTTTTTTTTTTCTCACAAACAAACTCAAAATTGATATATATATACATATATATATATATTTCCTCTGCCCCCCTCAACACAACAGCTCAAACACAAAATGGATAATACGTTTGTCTATATAA
>PDIM01010452.1:0-10140 GCA_002811675.1 Ichthyosporea sp. XGB-2017a
GTTGCAGAAGAGAAAGGAGATGTTGATTTAAGGAAGACAAAAAAAAAAAAAACAAACTAAAACAGAGAGAGAAATGAGTCCAGTTCAAACAGCAAATCATCCATATGTCCCTGGGGAGACCATTGATATCAAACGAGAAAAACGGGAGGCGTTGAAGAAAATTAAACAGTTGGATGCCCAATGGCACTTGTTGGATCCCGATAAAGATGCACACAGAGGCGAAAAGGACGAGTTGAGGAAGCAGCTCTTGAAGATCCGCGCAAGTGTGGAAGGTTTTAAGAGATATTTAAAGGCAATGAATCCTATGGCTGCGGGGTCTGTTGAAAAGCTGAAGGAGGTGATGCAAAGGGTTGAAAATGAAATTGGGGGGTTTAAGAATCAGCAACGTAAGAAGTATGAAGATTTGATGAAAGAGGAGAGGATTCTTAGCAAAGAAGCAAATGCATTTAGTCAAATAATCGAAAATTGGGATAAGGAAGAAGCTTCTTTGAAAAGCCGACCATCTCGAGCTAGCAGGAGAGCATCCACGTCAAAGATTGCCTGGGGAGAGAATGAGCAAAATGGTACGCATTCCAGTGACGACGATGACTCTGCCAATCTCACCAAAAAGAGCAAAGGGGAAAAAAAAGCTCAGGCTATTTTCACGAGTGTTGGGAATCCGACTGGCAGCAGTAGTCTACCTGAAATTGTGGCATATGATTCGTTTGTTAAAGATAAAGGCGGCCATACTGGGGGTTGGACGGAGTATGATCACCATGTGTTTCTCAAAAACCGACGCAAATGCAATCCGGAAGTGAAACTCTCCCAGTTTATAAGGTCCGTATTACTGGAGCTTCCACACAAGCTGGAACACAATGTGGAGGAACATGAAAACTGGTACTGTAAATATCTTGAGCTGTATGGGGAAAAGAAGAGGGCAATTAAGCAATGGAGAGCAAAGAAAGAGGAAGAACGAAATTCCAAACTTGCGGCAGCTGTTGGAAAAGCACAGGAGGACGATATTTCCAGAGCAGAGGCGGCAGAGGAGGCCCGGCGAGCGAAAGAGGAAGCAGAAAAACGGAAAAGGGCAGCAAACAAAGTCAAAGTGGCAGCGTGGAAAAAGAAAAAGGAAGAGGAAAGGGCCCGAACAGAGCTGGTGAAAATGGAAAAGGATAAACGATTGAAAGACGAGTTTATGAAGAAAAAGGCCCTTTTGGATGAATCAAAAAGACAGTTACAAGCGTATAGGAAGCAGCAGGAAACGCTGAAGAAAATTGAGAAGGAGATTGAGACAGCACATAAGAATCCGCCTCAGTCAAAGGGAGCAAATGCCAGAAAGCTGGAGTATTTTCGTCAAAAGGACCAACAGTTTATGGAAGAGAAAATGAAACTCATTAGTGAAAAGCGATATGATGAGGAAGAAGCTGCTGCGAGATTGGAAAAGCTTAAAGGAAAGAAAAAGGTAAGAAGAATTTTTTAAAAGAAGAAGTAAAGGAACAATTTAACTAAAAATAGCTAATGTTGTTTTTGCATTTTTATTTCATGAAGCCAAAAAGCGATCCAAGACGCGATCCAACTCGCATTTACAAAATGACTCAAGGACTTGAAAATCGAAGAAAAGCTCGTGAGCGCTCTCCGACCAAAGCAAACACGGCAATGAGCGCAACTGCCATTCCTAAACGAGCAGTTCCTGTGTGGAGAAAAGGTCCATGAACGAAGAAGAAAGAAAAACAGAATTTGCGGAAAAAGCAATAAAACAAAAAAAGAAAAGAATTCCCCAAAGGGAATTGAATTTCTTTTGTGGCTTTTTCATTTGCCGCAGAGGACAGAGAACTCTCAGCTGTGCGTTTTTTTTGTGGATTTGTTCTTTCTGTTTTGTTTTTTTTTTATCAATTTTGAGATTTGTTTAAGAAGTGAAAAGAGATTTTTCTGAGTATTTTCCCTATCTCTGTCTTTATAAATCAAACCTGTTGTCAGAATCTGGGTATCAACCAGAGGCGAATCATTTGCCCTCTGCGCAGCAAGGGTGGCAGCGTTGTGCGGTGAATGAACCGGAACAACAAGAAAGGGAAGGAGCAGAAGAAGGCGAAAGCATAGACGGCGGGAAGTGCACAATGAAAATTCAGCTCTCCCCCAGATTCAGTGACCCTCGCTTTGTCACCCTTGGGATGGGTGTGACGTTTATGCTTTGCACGGGTACAATCTATATATTCAGTGTGTACACACCGGAGATTAGGCGAATTTTAGGCTACCGCCAAGTGGATATAACAATGGTGGAAACTCTTGGACACGTTGGATTATATTGTGGATTTACAAATGGTAAAGTCGAAACTTGCTTTTGAGTACGTGCATGTGGTTTTTCCCCCCTTTGTTTAACCAATACTTTTACTGTATTTTAAATCTCAGGATGGCTATATGATCGATATGGAGTAAAGCCTACTTGTATCACAGCAGGGATTATTTTGTTTTGTGCGTATCTCACAGTTTTTGTTTCCTGTACTCCAGGTTTACTATGGTCACACACACCAGTGGCTGTCATGGGTGCAACATTTTTCATGATTGGGCAAGGGATTCATACAATGTTTACAGCGGCCATGTTGACAAATGTCAAGAATTTTGAAAACAAGTATCGGGGGAAGATTACTGGTATGCTTGGGGGGTTTATTGGCCTCTCAGGCGTTCTCTTTACAGCCATTTATTCTGCCTTTAGTGACGTGCGTGAGTTTTTGTTATTTATGGCCTTTACGTTGTGTGCAATTAGCTTTTCTGGAGCAATATTTATCAAGCAAATCGGACCGGGCCCGATATTTCAATCAAAGTCTGATCAGGCCATTGCGATGCATGAATTTTCGTCGATAAGCACAGAGTTTCCTCTGAATGACGAAGAAGGTCACGAAGAAGATTCGGAAGCGTTGCTATCGAAAAAATCTGGTGATGTTTATCTCCGAGGCGAAGATGAAGCAAACTCGAGTATGCTTGTTACCAATGCATCATTGTCCCGGCGACACAGTGCCCTCTCCGGGAAGAGTATATGTAGTGCAGGCTCGGCCACTGGTCAGGAAATTACCCCAGTGCTCGACTACAGCCAGCACATTGACATCTATGGGTGGGAACTTCTTACTTCTTTCAGCTATTGGCTCTTGTTCATCACTTTAGCGATCGAGGATGGGGTAGCAGTCATGTACGTAAACAAAATAGGGACGATGACAGAAGCACTCTCACGCGACGACGATGTCAAGCCCTACGATCGAAAGTCCATTGTAATGCTCTTTGCATTTTGCAATGCATCTGGTAGAGTATTTTGGGGCTTCATGTCAGACTACTTTCACTCTCGTCTATGTCGTCCATGGTTTCTGTTATTCACCATCATGGGCATGTGCCTCTCTCAGCTGTTCATTTTTATGTTTCCAAAACATTTGGCCGCCGCAGGGATATTTATTGGGTTTTGTTTTGGCGGAATGTTTGCTCTTGGTCCTGTCATAGTGTCCGAATTGTACGGACTCAAACATTTCGGTACAAACTGGGGAATCACCACGCTAGCCCCCGCTTCGGGCTCCTTCATTTTTGGTCTCATCTTTGGTACATTCTTTGAAAATCGTGTTGCAAAAGAAGGCCCAGACAAGGGTGAATGTTTCGGGGTAGACTGCTATAGGTACATTTTTGTTTTTTCTGCTTTTGCGTGCATCATTGGCTCAATATCTTGTTTTGTCTTAATCAAAAGCGCCTACCAAGGCACTAAACCAAAAGTAATTAACTCCCTAATTATGTGAGTTACTTTGGTAATAAAAAGAAAGTCACAAATGCAAAAACCAAAACGCTCAGTGCTCACACCAATATCCAGTGGACTCAATAATATCAAAATCTCATTGTTAAAAAAAAAAAAAAAGAGAACAAAAAAAAAAAAAAATGGTTCCGATACCGGGAATTGAACCCGGGCCTTGTCGGTGAAAGCGACAAATCCTAACCACTAGACCATATCGGACAATCCAGTTGAGAGACGAACCAGAAAAAACAATACAAGAACAAACAACAAAACAAAAAACAAAAAACAAAGAAACCAAAAAAATAAAAAAACTTTTCGTAACGCAGATTTCCGTTTCCGTGACAACGAGGCACCATATAAGGAAGGTAGGGTTACAGATCTGAATGATGATTGGATGATTAACCTTAAAAGGAAATTCATTGAATTTTTTTTGGCTTTTTTCTTTTTTTTTTTTGTTCTTCTCCTTTTTTGATTTTAGAGAGGAAGGGATCAAAGTAATATCAAAGTAATATTAGATGTATTCAAAAGCCTTTGGAAGTTTAAAATCTATCGTCATTCATCCATTCTTTCATTCGTTCCATTCCGTTCCATCATGATGGAAGAGCTTGGGGGCTTTTCGGCAAACGCCTTTCCGCCCCGTGGGTTGAGAAAGGTGCGGCAGGGAAGGCAGTGTGGGGGTGCGTGGACAAAGATTCCTCGCTTTGTACCTAATTCGCAGTTTAGGAAGACTGGGGTGCTTCAAAGGATGGCGGTTACCCAACTGGGGAGGCTTGGGGCAGGGATGTATGAAGGGGCAGGGGGAGAAAAGGGGGTAACGGGGGACACTGACGAGGTTTCTAGATTATTGGATGGTTTTTATTTACTGGAAGTGACTGGAATTGATGAGCCAGAGGAAATCATAACTGTAAAGATTTGTGATTGCAACCTGGAACAAGTTGTGAAGGAGGATTTAGAACTGTTTACAAACTTGGACTCGATTAACGCGGGGTATAATCGACTTCCAATTGCTCCTTTTGGCATTCTCAAAAGTCTGACCCAGCTGGATCTGGGCTGCAATGGGATCGAGGTCATTACAATTAAGGAAGGGGATTTTCCATGTTTAAAGGAGCTTTATCTGAGTAGCAATCATCTAACAGCGGCAAGTCTAGTTTCGTTGGGCACCATTCCTAATCTTGAAAAACTGGACATTTCTGGTAATCAGTTATCTTTTCTACCTCTGGGAATGTCTTTTGGGGCTACTGAAGAAGAAATTCCTTTTCGAAAGCTAAAGTTTTTAAGCTTAATGAATAATCGGCTTACGCATGCAACAACGTTTCTTGCACTGGCAAATATTCCTCAGCTTGAGGTGATTGAGCTTGGTAATAATTTGATTCAAGCGGTGCCCAACGTAAAACATGAACTTTCAAAAAACAAAAAGTTGAAGCTGATGCCAACCTTTTGTGTTTTAAAAAGGGCTTTTCCAAATGTGAAGACGTTAGATTTAAGTTCAAACAGCATTCATGATAGTGGGGCGTTTGTAGAGTTGACACGATGGCCTTCTTTGCAAGAATTGATCATTTTCGGAAATCCGGTGACAAAGTACTCAAAGGGCTTGCCGGGACCTTTGATGTACCACCTGGTGGAAGAAAGGGGGGTGGTTGTGAGAAAGTTGGAAAAGTACAATATGGAAAAGCCAAGTCATTCCATTCCAATTGAGAACATGTACAGAGTTGAAGATGAAAGTCCATCTGCAAATTTCCAGTCTCAGGGGCTTACACTTTTGCAGATTCAATACGGTCTCGGGGACAGTAAGGCACTTCCACCAATCCGACCCGGCAGTGGCGAGGAATACCAGCCAGAGGCATCCGATGAGCTATTTGACGAGGAAAGTACATTTTTTGCCACTCAGAATGTCGAAAATGAAAAACAGCTGCAGCAAGACGATTTTCCTCCACACGATGAGAAGCCGGCAATTATTGAAGAAGAAGAGTCTCTTCCGGAAAGTCCAGAAGTGTCGGGATCCGCTGAGACGACAAATGGTGCAAATTCTGCGGGCGAGGACGTAAATAGAGTTCACAATGCTGAAAGTAATGCACAGAGTGAGCGAAATGAGATGTCGAAAACCCCAGAGTCAGTAAAAGCATATTCTCTTGACAAAACCAACCCTCAAGGTAATATTGAATCACATGATAAAACAAATTCACCAGATAATGCAAACATGCAAGACGAAGGGGACTTTCAAACCAAATCTGACTCACCGGATCAAACAGCAGATTTAGATAAAGATCGCCCAGACTCAATTGAACAAGGGATCACATACATACGAAACGAAATTAAAAATATCAAGCAAAAAATTGCAGGACCAGGGCCAGAGGAAACCGAAAAGAAAACCAAGAAGGAAAAGAAAAGGGCGTTTCAAGAAAAGGAAGAAAATAACAAAGCTGTTTCAAAAGAAATTGCAGAGAAGAAAAGTAACAAGGTTAAAGAAGTGGAACAAGAGCGACAACTCGAATTACTGGAAGAGTATGTATATCAGAAGAATTATGAAATGGCATTTGCAGACATTCCTAGGAAGTATCGTGGTTACGAGGAATTTTTGACCTACGATGACGACGATGTGGAATACTATCCACCGCAGGTTACGGGGGGGGAGGAAAAGGAATTCAGTACCGGACATGATGGAAAGAATGCAGTCTCGAACAGGTTGTTGAGCACCATTAACAATCTGCCAAATCCGCACAATCCGAGTCATCCACAAGACAGGAAGGACGACTACAATAGGAAATTGCTCGTCAAAGGACCTCTTATCGCCAGTGGGAAGGGTGCTGATATCCGCATGGCTACCCGAGCCTTGAGGTATGCACTCAACAATCCTTTGATATTTTCCTCCACGTTTCGAGAAAAGCTTAACCAAAGCGATATTCCACTGTCAATGGGCACTTCATTTGTTCCTCCAACACCCTCACAGCTTAGAAATGGTATGAAATCTCCTACTAGTTACGCCTTTACGAAAGAAAATTTCGAAACGAAGGTGGTTGGCAAACCAGTGAATGTTTCACGGCAAGACATGCAAGGCAACGAGATACTAGAATTCATGAGGGAGCGAAATGCAGTGGTTGAAAGGCCCCTTTCTATTACCAATGCAGAACAACCAAAACAAAGAGGTTCTATCAAACCCATTCTTCGACCAAACCAGGCAAATCGTTCTCATGGTCGACGACTATCCAAGCCTCCTGTTGAAAGAGTTATGCGGAGGAAGAAAGTCTCAAAGGACGAACAGCTCTGGGAGAGAATGAAAAATGAGTTTGATCACGTTAAGGTAGAAGCTCTCACGCGTGATATGAACATTTTGAACCTGACAGTTGAAAAGCAACAACAAGAAGATAACGACGGCGAAGAAATCTAAATAAATTTGACATTTATTTTGAAAGAACTAGCGGATTTTTTTTTACTTTTTACTTTTTGTTTGGTTTTTCTTTGTGTATGTGTGTGTGTAAAGCATAAATTAAGTTGTGCACTTATTTAAGAAAACGAGAGAAAAGGAAAACAAAAAGAAGACTGGGTTCTTGTAGCTTCTTTTTTTAGCTGTTTTACAACAAAAGAATATCCTCGTCAGAGCCAGATTCAGAAAGGTTGTCCATTATATTCTTCAATGAACATAGTTCCGGCTCTTTTAATTTGGACACAGTTTTTGCACTATTCTTTTCTGATAAAAAGGAGGGTAATGACGAAAGATCCGGGCTTTGGGTGTTTGTAAGTTGTTCGCCCGCTTTTCTTTGTGCTAGCAATGAAGGGGTGTTTGAGTTAGATGATCGTTTAAACTTCAGATTAAGTTTAGGCGTGGCTTCTTGGTTTGGCGATTGTATTCTCGGAGACGTACGCCTGCGCTCTTCTGCTTGCACTTTTTCAAAATCAATTCGCTTGCCTTTTCGTTTCTTTGTAGAGTCTGTAACGCCCTTTTGGTATGGGGAATTTTCAATCGAGGAAACATATTCTTTTGGAGAGGCCCCTTTCACTTTTCTACTTGACGAGCATTTAAGTTCTGAACACGTTGCTTCTCCCCCTCTATCACCACCCATATTAGCTTTACGTTTTCTAAGAGTTCTAGCAGAAGATTGGGGAGTGGCCCTCCTAGCACAGGCATTAATTTCCGTTTCTTCCCCATTACTTTCCGGCCCTGAGCAGTACTCATTCTGATCACCTACGCCCGCTGCTCGTTCTTGCTTGCTGGTAGTAGTTTTTTGCACCCTTTGCTCTTCTACTTTTCCTCGCTTCATTCTTTCCATTTCTTTCTCTTCCCTCTTTTTTCTTCTCAGCTCTTCCTTTTCTTTTTTTTCTCTTTCTTTTTTCTCTCTCTCTTTCCTTTGTTTTTCTTTTCTTTCCTCTGCTTTTCTTTCCTTTTCTTCTTTCAGCTGTCGTTTCTTTTCTTCCTTGATTCGTCTTTCTTTTTCTTCTTTGGTCCGCCTTTCTTCTTCTTCTTCTCTTAGTTTTCTTTCCTTTTCTTCCTGTATTCGCCTTTGCCCTTCTTTAAGTTTTCTTTCCTTTTCTTCCTGGATTCGGCTTCGCTCTTCTTCAAGTTTTCTTTCCTTTTCTTCCTGGACTCGTCTTGCTTCTTTTTCTTTAGCTTGTCTTTGTTGTTCTTCTTGCCGTTCTAGTTTTTCTTGCATCTTCTTCCTTTCTTGCCGTTCTCGCTCTTCCTTCATTTTCCTTTCACTTTCTTCTTTTTGTTGCTGTTCTTTAGCTATATGCTTTTGCTCATCTACGCCTTGCTCTAATTTTACTTCTCTAGCAGAAAAATATCGAGTATGCCAATCTAGCCCAACACTTTCGTACAAATGATCTTGGGGGTTGGAACGTTCTGTTAACAAATCCAGGTAGTCATTGCCATTCAAAAGATGACGCAATGGAAGACATGTGGCCATAAAAGGGTGACAAAGGGCTTCCAATGGTTTAAGCCTCTTCTCAGGGTCATATTGAAGAAGCCCGTCAATAAAAGACACGAAGTTCATATCCCGTACTTTAAAATGGTCTATTAGACTACACAACCTTTTCCTACAGAGCGACACCGCCGCCTCCTCATCCATAACCTCGTTCTCATCCAAAAGCGGGTGAAAATCTTTGAGAAACTTTCCATTCCCAAATGGGGCCCTGGGAAATGGACCCAGAAGTTCATAGATTTTATGCACACATTGCTCTTTGCTCGGGCCATCGAAAAGAGGTCTTCCCAAAAACAGCTCAGCGATGATGCATCCCACCGACCACATATCAATGGCCGAACCAAATTTCATTCCAAAAAATACCTCGGGGGCCCGATAAAACATGCTCTGAATTTCAAAAGTGTCAAAGTACTGGGTAATCTCTTCCTCCTTATCATGCAACGCATTGCCAAAGTCCACCAATTTGATTTGACTACTTGTGCCGCGTTCTGTACTCACTAAAATATTTTCCGGTTTCAAATCAGCATGGATCAGGCCTTCTTTTTTCAGAAAAACCATAGCACTCAACAACTGAAAGGCAATTTTGCGGACAACTTTCAATGTAGCCTCTGTATCCCTAAGCGGCACCCCTCCAGACAGAGAATCTGCCATACTAATAGCCATCAATGACTGGCTTCTCTGCTTCACTACGGCCACCAAACCAATGGGAGACAGAAGCTCAAATACAAGGCAATAGTGATTATAAAAGGTAAACGTATTCAAAAGCGTCACAATAGGGGCATAATGATTAAAATCATCAAACCCAAGCTTTTTCAAAAACTTTGATTCATGCACACCAATGGCCTCATATCCAACATTCATTACCTTGATGGCAACACATCGATTACACACACTAAAAGTATCTCTCGCCTTGACAAGCACCGCAAAAGTACCTTTGCCAATAATCTCCACAAACTGGTATCGCTCACCCATCAAGGGCATCCCGGGGCCAGGGGAGAACAGTCCCGTCATTGGGTTCGAGTACGAAGCCTTCTGGTTTTGTTGCCGCTCCCGTTCATAGTTTTCATTGCTGCTATTCTGAACACATGTTTCGTACAGTTTGGTGAGGCCAGCAGTGATGCGATGCGTTAGATTAAATGGATTGGGGGCCGTTTCATTTTCTAACACTGGCTGGTTTAAATTTCCTTCTAGGAGCGCTGCCTTTTGAAACGATGCTGGTTTCTTTTCTTCAACCCCTGTGGTATTTTTCGCTTCGCTGCTATCTCCCGTGCGAGGATGATTCCCTTCGACTCGTGTAAACGCCGTCATTTTCGTTGCAAAGGGTGGGAGGGATCGGAGGAGAGGGGTGGGTGGGAGAATGTAGGTTGATGGTAAAAAGAAGGGATGGGGAATGCGGGCCTTTGGGTTGGTGGTCTGATTGAGTGACAAGTTTAAATTTGAATGTGATTTGAATTAGATGCAAAAAAAAAAACACACACAAAA
>PDIM01010453.1:0-16499 GCA_002811675.1 Ichthyosporea sp. XGB-2017a
AAAAAAAAAAAAAAAAAAAAAAACCACCCAAAAAAAAAAAAAAAAAAAAAAAAAAAAAAAATCCGAGGCCGATCGAGCAAACAAAGAAAAAAAAAGGGGTGAGAGAAAATTCGCAAAGAATCAATAATTTTTAATGAAAAGTTTTTTTTTTTCCTTTATCTTTTTTTTCTTTTTTTTTATTTATTTTGGTGGGGAGATTTTAGATTTTCAAGGTTTTTGAGGTAATTTATAATTTATTTTCTTATTTTTTTTTTTCTTAAAGGGAGGGCACCGGGGGAGATTTGATTCGAGGGATGGCTTTGTAGTTTGATTTTGATTTTGTGTCAAGTAGTTTGTGTTTATGTGTACTTGATCCAAGCAAAAAAAAGAAAAATCTCGAGTTGTGTAGCTAGGTGGTCTGAAGTACTTCTTTATACTGAAAGAGGCGTATTTGATATAAGAATATAACAGAGGATCAAGGGGATATAAAGTTTGGGAAGGAAGAAGGAAGGGGTAGGAAACATCGAATCACAATTCTAAACAAGGTGTCATAAGAATGAATCAAGTACAAGTTCAAAGGGCGGGAAGGGCATCCCGTGGGCAGGTTCGTGTCAGCGCTGTTCTTCGCTCTGCGGTAAATGAAGAAACGACCCAAAACACATATCTGTTTGGTAAATCGCAGACCCTGTCTGGTCTTCCTGTGCTGAGCAAGATCTTCCTTGCTATGGTTTTGCTTGAAACAGCTGCTGTTGTAGGGCTGACTATACAAAGAATCAGTCAGATTTCTTTCCCTCTCAATACAGAAACTCGCACAGATTTCACCTTTGGGATTTTGTTGTTTATTAATGCTGGATTTTCCTTGTACTATTCCTTTCATGGGTGTTTGAAGGAAAGGGCTGTGGAGATTTACGCTTTTTTAGTTGCATCAGCTACTGTTGCTGTTTATGTCGTATACCAGTATTTGGAGGTAAGTGTCTCGTGTGATCCACCTCTTTTCATTTCAAAGACTATCAGTGTATCCTAAAGTTTCATTTCTTAATGAACATTTTGTTGTACTTTAGGAGCCAAAGGAAGATATTGAAAGTCATTCCCATTTATTAAGGCGAATTCGTTTCTATGTAGTTTTGGTGTTTGAGCCACTTAACTGGATCGTGGGAATAATGGTGTCAAGAAGCTTTGGTTGGCTTAGCTACAAAATTGTAGGTGCCAACAAGCTACTTAGTGGTAAGTTTGCTTTAAAAAAAGTGCTTGTCGCTTGCAAGAATAAGAATACTAAGTGCCAATGTATTGCTTGTAGATATGTTTACCAGTTATTGCACATATCTAAGTGTGCTAAAACTAGATGTGCAGGCGGGAATCAATTTTGTTGTGATGACAGCTCTGATGAACTTTATCGGATACGTGGAGCTTGGTTTTGACATTGTGGGTCTGGTTTTCACCTTGCTCTGGGCATGCGCTTCTTGGGCGGCTGTAAGTATTTGCATCTGATATATATGCTGGTGAATCAAAATTGTTACTAAAACTTCACAACGCATTGTGTTCACACATAGATACGATACGAGAAAAAGAATCTGTTGCTGCCAGTTTACTTTTTCAGTATAGTGGAGCCCCTTTATATTGCTTACAAGCTTGTGACTATGGCGGAAAGTAGCAGCAGGGAAATCGAGAATTTCGCTCGATTGCCGATTATCATTACAGGGTTTTTTGCCCTTCTCATTCGTATTCTTTTCTTTCTTGCGCTTGTGAGATGCTACCGAAACTTTGGCAAGGGACTGAAGAACCGATTAATTGAGACAGAGAATGCTAGTAGTCGTGAGACAACTCCGATTTTGGGAAGAACGCGAAGAGGATCTAGTATTTATGAAGAAGATCCGTACTATGGGAGTAGAGGCTAGAGCCACTGGCAAACACTCGGCCTGGGAGATTTTCCCTGGAAGTTATAATGGAGGGAGCCCGTAAACTGGTATAAAACTTCAGGGAAAGAAAATAAACCAGTTTGATAATTTAGCGTTTTTGCGTGGGATTGCTGAGATGCGAAACCTGAACAAACCCATCACCCCCTTCAATCCAAACGGCATTTATTTTCTTTTTGCAGTCATTTTAAGGAGTTTATTGTGTATATGATAAGTGTGAAAGTTAATGACGTATAGAAATTAACATGCAATCCCAAGCTGGCTTATAGCGTTTGTTGCTTGGCCAAAAAAAAAAAACTGAACGTCACTAAGGTATGGAACGCCGAAGAGAATCACTGTAGCAACGTGCCATAAGTGTATCTTTCTTTAGAAGTACTCTTCACAGTGAGTCATGTGCTCTGGCTCTTCAGGAAACTCTACACGAAGAGAGTTCTTTCTCTTGACGTCTTCCTCACCAGTAACGCCAATCAAAGCCAACATAAATAAAACCGCACCAAAATCAAACATTGTTCAAAATATCAGTGTTAAAAAACGAAGTAAGTAAAAACGCTCAAAGTTCGCCAAATCGAAAATCAACAAAAAAAAAAAAAAAAAAAAAAAAGGAAAAGAAAAGAAAAAACTAAAGAAAGAACGTTTAGAGTAGTTGAATCTTGTACATATAAAGAAGAGAAAGAAAGATTTATTTAAAAAAAGAAGCCTACTCTTCACAGCTGGTTTGATTTTCGAGTTTGGCAAGTTATCAACATGAAATTGCCGTCTAAAGGGTCAATAGGGATAAATATAAAAACAACAGCTATTCTACTGCCTCTGATAAGCAGCTTTATCGTGCAGTGTGGGGGGTATCAGGCCATGGGTAGTCATAGCCGCGCAAAAAGTGCTCAGAAGGGATCGAGGGTGAGACAGGGCACAGCTGGCATGGAAAGGTTAGTTGGGGACGCTGATTGGGATTGGGGACAGGTGCCACCATATATAGAAGATATTTCGATATCAGATACCGAGGATGGTAACAATGTTGTGAATCTGTGTGATTTCCAATATGGATGCAAATGTAAATATTCCGATTCAAAGCAACAGGTTATTGTCGAGGAGTGTACAATTGTGACAAGAGAGTACTTTGCAAGATATTACAAGAAAAGTGCTGAAGAATCCAGCAAAACCTTTCCGAGTAGGCACTTCCCATATAACTTCGACGAAAGTGATCCTTCAAACAATATGGGTCAACAACAAAGCTATTTCAGTGGTTTGAATGCGAGCGGCGAATTTCCTTCAGCGAGCGAATTGGGGATTGATCGTGAACTGGACGAGTGGATATCAGAATATGAGTATGATGAACATGACGCTAATAAGAAAGAACTTTTTAAATACTTTGTGGTTGTGACCCATACAGTGCTGTCGGATAATAACATTGGCATTGTGTCAATGCTAGACACAGACCATAGGAACTACACACTTGTGAATTTCACAGCTAATTTAATCGGGATTGAGTCACTGGGCACATTTTTAAGCAATCATACTCATCTAGAGAATATAGATATTACAGGGCATCAATTGAGTACAAGTGTTTTCCACGACTGCTTTAATGGCTCCGAAGTCGCGACCGTGTTAAAAGTGAGAGTTAATAAGATTGATATGAGCAGCATTAGTCCTTCATTTCTACAAAACTATCCAAATCTAGAAACATTTAAGTTTGTCTGCTTCTCGTGCAGTAATACATTCAATGCTTCGTTTATAGGTCTTAACCGCCTTACCTCAGTCTCCCTGTTTGTAGAGAATACCTCTTTTCCGTTCACAATTTGTAATGCAACTGGTAATATAACGCATCTCCAACTAAAGTATAACCACAAGGGGCCCGTGGAGGAAGATGAAACGTGCCTAGACTTTAAACATTTGGAAGTATTTACTATTCAAAATACTTATATTCTTCCTAATAACGTTTACCCAGCTGTTCCAAAATATTTACCATTCAGTCTAAAGATGCTTGTGATACAAGGGTTTAGTATGGAAATTAACACTGTGGTGGAGCGGAATAAGTTCGATGACCTTCAATCAGTTGTTATTATGAATGCTCTTGTAGAATTCAGTAGGCGTAAATTGTACACTTTTCCTGAGAATTCACTTTTGGGAGATCTGAGATCTGTTGTGTTCATAAATGTACAATTTGAATTTGCTGATTCTATAGGCGACATTGGCGAAGCAATGTACGACTGGAACTCAACTTTTCGTATTAAACTTCTGAAAATGGTTGACTGTGACTTGCATACTATCACTGTTCCGGTGCTGCAAATGATGCCGCAACTTGAATTATTTAGTGTTGTAAGAAACAGGATATCTTCCATTGCCAATGTATGGGGCCCTGCAGACAATGTAACGAACCAAAAAGACATTGAAGCCTTCTGTTCTGGGTTCAGATATCATAATCTCACCACAATTAATCTTTCGGAAAATTTTTTAACTGAGATAGGGCCGTATGCATTCTGTAGAGCTCCCAAATTGAAAAATATTTATCTTTTAGGCAATAATATATCACATGTAAGTGAGACAGCATTGCTTCCGGTTATGTCTAACAGTACACATCAGGGATATGAATTGGTTCGTGCTTGGGGCACCATTGATATCAGCCACAACAAGCTGCCTTTTATTCCAGAAAGTATTTTGGTAAATCAAAGTGTTGTTACCCTGGACCTTTCCCACAATGACATCGAAATTATTACAGGTACTTTTTGTGCCCTAGATAAATACAGTCGATGTAAGATTAAAGAAAAAATGAATGTGAGCCATAATCGCATTAGTTCAATTGGAAAGAATTGGGCTTATAGTGGTAATCTGGACGGTGTTATGTTTGATCTGTCTTACAACAAGCTTGCGAATCTTAGTGAGGTGTTACCTTTGGAGACGGATGATGTTAAATCGATGATGATGGCAAACTTCCCTGTCCCTAAAAAAGTAAATATATCGCATAATGAGCTGCACAATGAGCTTAATGTGTTTTGGCTTTCCGTTTTCGACACTGTAGATGTTTCAAATAACCATTGTACGAAGGTGTATTACGAAACGCCTGCTCTTATACAAAGTGAGCAGTTGGAAGACCTCGTTATTTTTGAGCCTCTTTTAAAAGAACTGCGATTGGCCGGGAATAACATAAACGAAGTTGCCGAAGCTACATTTACACATTTCGTTCGATTAAATTACCTTGACCTGGGATATAACAACTTATCAGATCTCCCGGCGCATATGTTTACTTCTAATCACAGTCATCTACAGTACGTGAATTTGAAAAACAACAACCTTACAAAACTTTTACCAAAAGTGTTTGAGTCTAGCTCGTCTATGGTAAACAACTTTAACATTGATCTTTCACACAACAGGTTGAAAGAGCCACTTGGGCTTTCTGAGTTTCTTTTTGACGTTAGTGTTTCATATGTTAATCTGGGGTACAATGAGCTTAAAAAATACCCGGCAAACGATATCGATGTTTTTAGAACCACTCGAACTAAGTCCGTTTTTTTTCTTGTTCTAGACGGCAACACCATTAGCTATATTAAGGAAAGTTTTTGTGGAAATCTACAAGGGGTAACTGTTTCAGATGCCTTTGCAGGAAGCTCAATAGGTTTCTCGCTGTCACTGCGCCAAACTGGCCTGGAATATATAAGATACTCTGCATTTGTGTGCTCTGATGTTATTGACGGGTCCACCACTGGCATGGATGTAAAGCATGTTGATGTCCAACTGCTTCTTGAATTGCAAGAGAACCCCAAGCTGCAATATTTGCCTGAAGTGTATCCCCTCGACTCCCCCAGTTTCACATCTTCGGTATACTCCATAAATATTCGAAATACCACTATCGAAGCATTACCATATTCGTTTGTTAAAGTCATAAGACCCAAATTGTTTAACATCGACGTCACAAATTTAACACACTGCTGTAAAATCGGATTTGAGAACGTAGATAAGATGGTATACTATCGCGTGAGAGAAACACTCTACCCACGCACTATGGACTACTCATTGCTCTTGGTTCAAGATGTCTTTTCAGTTGATTTCAGTACGGCACTTGCAAATGCAATGCAAGGGGCTTATTTAATCGAAGAGAATACGTGCACTTTGCCAAATGAAGAAGGAGCTCCTACAAAACAGATTGCTTTGGAAGATATGGTTGCCTCGTTTTTGGGGAGTCCAATGTATCCCGCATATCCGTGTAGCTGTTCTATGGTTGGAAACTGTAACAATAAGCGCTTCTATGAAGGCATAAGTAATGGAACTTTGACTGATGGTGGCCCTGGAAGTGAGTGTGCCTTTGCCGAATATTACAGCAGCTATGTCACCAAAGTAACCAATAGGTACTGTCAGTGTACCGCTGGATTTGAGGGGGATGGTTATTTTTGCACTGATCAACTTCCTTGGGACCCAGATGATGGAGCGAATGATTACGTTATTTTATTTGGTACTTTTATTTGTGCGATTCTTGTTTATTTAACAACTAGCGCGTTGGGTATGGTTTTGATTTTATACCGCACTGACACATGGAACGAATGCGATGAAGGGGTGTTTGTGGATCCGTTGCAGAATGGTACAATCACCCACTTTGCTTACCGGAATGATAAGAATGGAAGGTTTATCCCTGTGCTTTTGAACAAGGAGTGGGACTCCTATAAAAATGGGAGCATGTACCCAGAGCAGCATGGTAGCAATTCTAGTTCATGCTACCCTGTTGCGGATAGTAGACATGTATCACAGGAAGAGGGGTATAGTTTTATGGATCGAATCAGGGATTCATGGGAAGAAACAATGTCAGATGGTTTGAACAGGGACTCTGTCGTCTTTCTGAAATCTTCTCGAATGATTTCGGGTCAAGGGCGTGATTCACTTTCTCGCATGCGCAGTGGCTTTTCAAATAAGCAACTCAATTCCAGACCTTCATATGATCCAGTGGGTGGAGAATCGTATTATGCAAGTGAGAGCATTTCAGCTGGTAGCGGGCGTAGCGAACGATACGAACATCGACATCCTAATAAGCAGAGTACCCAAACACGTGGAGGTAACGGCACTTCAATCAGCGACCTTTGGCCAAACTCTGGTACCACGCACACGCAATTACACCCAGAAGAAACTGATGAATATATTTATTCTATTACATGACCGGAAGACCTAAAATGTGGCTTCGAAATCTCGTGGAACCTGCAGGTAAGGTGCAAAGAACACGATATGAGAATACTGCAACCCACGCATTGACGTTGCAATGTACACACACAAAGCCTTCCCTTTTATGTATGCATAACAATATTTGTCAAAACACAGCAATATAAATATACGCAGTGACGCGTTAATAATATCTTTAGTTATGTTCATTAGAGTTGACACTCTATCTACAGCTACTTAGTTATAGTGCAGTTTATTTGAAGGATGGAATACGAAAACCCCCGCAAGCCTACATGTTAACCAAAGTTATTTGTGAAACACACACACCATGCTCAGTTCTATTCAAATTCGTATAACACAATCTACAGACATAAAAGCACACTTTATTGCTTATTTATTTATAGAAACGGTTACCTTTTAGGGTTTTTGGTTTTACAACAGCTGGCACAACCAAAATCTCTATGAAAAAAAAAAAACAAAAAGTTGCAAACCTAAAAGAGGTTTATTATAACAACAACATGCATTAGTTTTATAATTATGCACAAAAGCTATTTGCATAGTTTGCATAACTTATTTTAACAGCAAAGCAAAAGCACTAAACTGGTGCTTTCTTGCTCCAGCTTCTTTTTTTTTTGCTTTCTTTGTTTGTTTGGATGAGCGTGTAATCAGATGTTAATGGCAAGAAAAGGAAAGATTTAGGAAGATTTAAGTGAAAAAAGAAAAGGAAAAGAAGTAGTCTGTTGAGTAAGAGGAAGTCGAGAGAAATAAAAGAAGAGAGAGGGGGAGATATATTTAATGAAAACGAAGCTTTAATTTAAATCACAAAAAGAAAAAAAATATAATTGAACAGATCCAATCAATTATTAATCCTCGCACCCCCTGAGTAGAAAAAAACAAAAAAAGAATCAATCATGCAGGCAATCAAGATGGTCATTGTTGGGGATGGTGCAGTTGGAAAAACATGCATGTTGATGAGCTACACGACTAAAGAATTCCCAAAGGACTACGTCCCGACTGTGTTTGACAATTACAATGCGCGCTGTACCATGAATGGCAAACAGATTGAGCTTGGCTTGTGGGATACGGCCGGACAGGAGGATTATGATCGTCTCCGCCCTCTTTCATACCCACAGACGGATGTGTTTCTGGTCTGCTTCTCGCTGACCAGCCCCCAGTCGTTGGAGAATGTGAGAGCCAAATGGCTTCCTGAAGTGCAGCACCACTGTCCGGGTGTGCCTGTGGTACTGGTGGGGACAAAACTTGATCTTCGAGATAGTGCAAATTCACCAAAGAATAGGGCGAGTGTAGACAGTGGGATCAATCTATCATCCCCGGCCTCTCCTCCTCCCCCCACATCACCCGCCACAGCCCCGTCCCAATCGTCCAATCAAGCTGTCACTTCCTCCTCCTCTCCTTCATCGCCTCTCGGCGGAAGAGCAGCAGCAGATAATGCACATGGCAGCGCCTCAACAGTCGGTAGTAAGGAGAACCTATCTTCTTCCCGAAAGTGTGCCAAACCAGTTACCTACACTGAAGGCATCAACACAGCAAGGGAAATGGGAGTTTACAAATACGTAGAGTGCTCTGCATTGACCCAGGATGGTCTCCCAGCTGTCTTCCAGGCAGGTGTAGAGGCGGTTTTATCACCAAACGGCAGCTTGAAATCAAAAAAGGGCTGTGTGATTCTATAAGAGAATGAATGATACCTTACCACCCTTCCCTATCTATGGTAACCACAAAGGATTCGAGAAGAGCAGAGAAAAGATGCAGACTTGGAGTGCCTATGGTCCATTGTTAATTACCTAATTATTATTTGTTTTCTAATTAAACGCTTGCAGAATTAAAATTATAATAAAATGAATCCGACAATAACAGCTGTCTACTTTATTTGCTAACTGCTCTTTGGATAATGTCTCCGAAAAGAACTTCACGGACTTTCGCATGCTCGTTTTGTGTGCTCCTAGGCACCCGCGGCTCACTATAGTCGTGGATGTCCACACTCTTGATTCTTCTCAAAACTGTCTGGGAAAGTCTCTTTCGAATGCACTCCCACAAGGCAGCGACATTTGCAGAGGAATCATAATTGGCATTGCAGAATATTTCTTCTCCTTCACCAGTAGCAGTCGTCATAGCAGAGGACTCTTTGTCGGAACCAAAAAGTGCAGCGGCTACCAGATTCCCCAAAGCTACTTTATCATTGAAATCAATTAGGGACTCTATGATGGTTTCCAAACCCTCCATTGGGCCCAATGTAAATATATGTTCAAGAATAAGTTCCATTGACAATGAGCAATGCACTGCTTTGTGCCCCCAAAGCTCACTGCCCCTTCGCAATGTATCAAAATCCAAAATCTCGGCGGGGTCAACTTGACGCGAAAAGATATTATCAATGACCTCAATAAGAGCAATTTCCCTCTGGAAATCATCCGTGGCACACGATACAAGATGGCACATTAAATCATGAATAGAGTCAAAGGACTTGTATTTTGCAAAAATGGCTTCAACGTAATACACAATGATTTCACCAACCACATCCCGTACCCCTTGTACACGAGATGTCATTTCCAGTACAAGTGTGCTGCAATGCGCAGAGATGTAATTCCGAGACGACAAGGATCCGCCTTTGGCAGGAGGAACGATCGATGGAAACGTTGACGTGGGTGATTGCTGTACATGTTCGCTTTCATCGTTCACATTTTGTTGTTCAAAAGGCCCAACCTCTCGTGTCTTTCCCAATCGCTGACTAAGAGTTAGCATGGATACTAGATTTTTTGCGAGTTCAGTTACAAAATCCCCTCTCAGCTCTTCAAAGACCGAGGCAAAATAGCTTCCCTCACGCGAGGATTGGGTTTCATTTTCTTGTCTAGATGCTTTTCCTGATTGAAATTCATCCATTTCACTCTGTTTGGCATTATTGTGTTCTTTCTTTTCAGGCGATCGGTTTCTATTATTGGCATTATAATTAAAAATGGTTGTACTGTTGCATGTTGCCTGTATTTCATCTACAACGTACTCGGCAAAGAAGAAGATAAAGTTTTTGACAAATATTTGATTTTGCAATAAATCAAACAGCTGCATGACACAATCAACAACCAAATTTTCATAGTCAAACAACCAGCAGCAAGGTGCTTTCAACAACCCTTCATATAGCCTTAAAAAGGCATTCGTGGTCCAACTACCAGAAGATGAAGAGGACGAAGCAGCAGCACTTGAAGACAGAAAGTCGCGAACAAGCGCGCCAACTAGACACATTGCAAAGAAACGTTGGCTGTTCCTATCGTTGAAAGGAATAAACTCTCCTTCTGGGGTTGTGATTCCTCCAAACAAAATGTCTGAAGAGGGTTCACTTCCGAGAGCGTGTTCTGTCTGTTTACGTCGTAGAACATCTATCAGAGCACGAGCTTCTTTGCATGAAGTGACCACATCATCATACACATGCTTGTAGTTTTTTAGCACAAATGAGATTATTTTTGCATTGATAAATCGACTATTGGTTATCTCATCAACGTTCTCCTGTAGTACCTTCCCCATACAGTCCAACATTACAGAATCAACAAAAGGTTCCATTCCTTCCAAAAACCGACCCAAAATCACTTCAAGTGATTCATTGTTGCCCCCACTTGCTGTTCCCAAAGACGTAACGGGTTCTCCATTGAAAAGCAAATGAAAGCAAGTCATTAAGCTTCCGTTGGGAAAGAAAGATCTCAATAGTTTACGAAGCAATCCAGAAAAATAATCCCTTTCTTGGCGAATTTCAGGACCACTGCCTGTAAGAGAAATGCCAGCGTGTATTCCATGTGACCTCTGAAGAATTCCCAGAAGATACAGCTCACATTCTCGTTGGCGATCTTTTGGGGGGAGCGACGCAAAGTCCATCCAGCTAGGACATGTCGAAGAGTACGTATTAGTGGATGAGAAAAAGGAATTACTATACTGGTGGCTGCGTTCACCCGATGCCATCGTGTGTTTCCCATTGCCCCTACATGGATCAGAAGTTATGCGGGTGCCCGGGGAATGGTGATACTGATCATGGTGATGATTCGTTCGGTTACGCTGCCTTTCTATATTGTTCTCAAACGTTAAAAAAAACTCAAAGCGATCGTCCACAATAAAAGAATGTTCATCTTCCGATCCAATGGGCGCGCGCTCTTCGTTTTTCCCCAGTGGTCTTGCTGTCCCTCGACAACATTCTATCTCATCACAAGTAGTCTTATTTCCACATTTCTTCATGCCGCATGAATAAAAATCCCGCCTAGCATCATCCAATCGATCAAATTCCTCCATCATTTCATACAACTGCTCCAAAAAGCGACGGTATATCACCACCTGCTCATTGATCCCATGAAGAAACCCACGGGCAAACTTGGGAATGTTCATCTGGGACGGAATTTTCATAACAATATGCACAGCAGGAAATAAAAGTCCCTTTGCAAATCCAACAAATTTCTCAAATACACGTACAGCATTTTCCTCTCTGAAGCGCAAACACATTTGATTGCATTCATCGTTCCACACACTTCCAAACTCGACGGATATAAACGCATTCAGTGCTCGAGAGAAATCCCGTACAGTTTCGGTGTCGCTTGGCAGTCCGCATTGCAGGCAATGGAGTTTAAGCATCATATCAAACATAACTTCGAGTTTACTTAGAAGATCAATATCTCTATCTTCCATCACACAACCCCATCCTTCTCTGCTGTTCTCCTCTTCTCCTTCTTCTTCGTCCTCCTCTTCTTCATGACTGCCTTGTGAAGAAGAGGGAGAAGGAGTCAGTAATTCCACCCCCAAAAGAAAGCTTTCAAAACGCCCTTTGGACTGCAAACTAAAGGACTTATTGTTATACTTGCATTTTTCCCTATTGTACTGAACACCTAAAAACTCCTCATCCATCTTCCCTCCTTCTTCCTCTTCCTCTTCGTACTCTTCTTCAGAATAGTCTTCTTTTTCCAAATCTTCCTCTTCTCTTTGCTGCTCTTTCCCTTCTACGAGGTGCCCCAGATATTCATTCAACGGGTGCACGAGAAAAAACTGAATCATGGAAAGACAATGATTCAATCTCTCTTCCCCTCTCTCTTCTTCTCTACTCTCCTTCAATCCACTCTTCACACGAGAGATTCCTCTTTTTTGTTGGTATTGCTTGTTTCTTTTCCGGACGCCATTTCGCTTCTCATCTCGTGTGGGGCGTTGACGGTCCTGATCATTCCCAAACGACATAATCGCCCTGAGAACGTGATGAATCCCCACCTGAGCAATGATATCAATAACATCTTCAGGGAAAAAAGCCTCAAACTGATCAAGTCGCCTTCTTTGATCAAACTTACCGTTTTGATTAAAGGCGTCATTCCCCACTCTCGCCTTTGCCTTGTTCAAAAAAAATAACTTTTGCACCCACAACGCAATCTGTGATATTTCAAAGCTAATCTTCTTAATCAACATCTTATTTGATTCACAATTCCCCAATTCTGTACCTCTCTTCGGCTCCTTTAACTCGTTTAGTTTCCCTCTCCCTGATCCCTTCCCCCTTCTTTTTCCTGCGTGGCATCTCCCCTCACTCCTCGCCCCCTTCACACCTCCTTCCCCCTCCACCTCCACCATTTCCTTTTTTCTTTTCGATTAAACCCCCTCACTTGCTCAAACTATTTTTAAAAAACAAACATTATCTTAGGCTTATAAAAAACACAAAAAACAAATCCTTAATCAAACAAGAATTCAAACAAATCAAACAGAACCAAGGCCGGCCTGTTCACAGAAGAAATATTTGAAACCAAGAAAAAGGGAAAAGTAATATTCTCTGAAGGGAATTAAAATTTCTGTTTCACTTTTTTTCTTCCCTTCTTTTTTTTTTGTTTCAGTTTCAAGTTTCAATTTTCTCCCCTTTTACAATGCTCAACTTGACCGAGGATAATCTGTTTATTGTATTTTGGCAAATTAGGTATTCCACTCAGTGGAGTATGAAAACGAGGTTATTGTGGAACTCTTACCCGAACAAGGGGATGCTTGAAAACGAAAAAAGAAGACAAGTTTTAACTATACTAAATCTTCACTTTCAAAGTACATTGAAAATATTTTTCTAGTCTGTGTGGCAGAAGAGCTTTGGCCGCTTTGGCATTTCTGAAGTACAGTTGGGGTATTCCAAGTGTTGTTAAATGCACGTTGATTTGTTTGCTTTCTTTCTTTATTCTATTTTCAAACACAACACAAAGTACACTAGTTCACTTGAGATATATTTCACTTAACAGAACGCCAACGGCAGCATGAGATTGCAAAAAGAACTCTATCGCCTCGCAAACCTGCATTGTTCCTTTCACATTTCAGCACTTTATCGCGATGGTATGGGATGAATTGCTCCACCCCGAAACTAAACCTGTAGAAAATCGTTTCTCCGAGGGCTGGCATCGGGGGTAAACCCATTGTAGAGTCCTTTGAAAGAAGTGTGGTTATAAACCGCTTCAAAGTCAATGGGACACATGACCATCAGGATGGAATAGCCAGAATTACAGCCCCAATCTGAGCTTGACATAGCACAGCTTCCTTCATCTGATTTGTAACCTGAGTTTCAAAAGTCATTTAGGTTTTTACTATAAAAATAAAGACCAAACAGAAAGTAAGTACTGCTTCTGTGAAATATTCGCAAATCGTGTCTTGGAAGTAAGCAAAGATGGCCTCACCCGGTGGAATCTAATCATGTTCGGTGCTCTATTTTCCATTTTCCGTCTTTTTAATTCCTCTTTCCAGGGAAGGCTTATGCATATATTCTTGAAAAAGTTTACTTAATCAAGACAATCCCCTCCCCTCGTATATCTTTATTTGTGTAAAAGACAAAGTCCCACTCCGCTTCTAAAAAACACAACTTGGACCAAACCACACCACAGTTCTTCCCTCACCCCGTGCAAAACTCCCACAGAGTAGTACAGACAGATGCCATTCCTGGTGTTCAGACTGATTTAACAGCCCCAAAGGACATCTTGTTTGTCATGGATAATGTTTGGAACACGGATGAGGGAGGCCTGCCAGTTGCCACTTAGTCTCTCCTCTTCAGTCTTCACGCCTCAGACTCCCAAGAGTCAAGAGTACACTACATAGTCAAGAGGCAGAAGTAAAGAGAATATCTCGAGCAGTTTAGGGCTACAGCCTAGACCACTCGGGTTGTGGAGACCTCTGTGTGTGTTTTTTTCTTTCTTTCTTGGTATATCGATTTCAATTTCACCTACATCCAATCTCTAATTCTATCTCTAATCTCCTTTATTATCCAGTCATGTCGTCTCTTTATAATCGTAACTTGTCATCGTCTCCTGTAGGGGAGGGAATCCTTCCACGTCCCTCCCCTCCGCCTTCTTCTTCTTCCTCCTCTCCCTCTCCCTCCCTTTCTCCCTCCTCGTCCCGATCACTTCAACAGCAACACCCTCCCGCCTTCCACTCGCCTCCTTCCTCGCCATCCCCTGCTGCCACTGCTTACGCGACTAATCAGTTCCGCCACGGAACGCCACCGCCTTTACGAGGATCCTCTCCGCTTAATCCTAACCCGGATCCCTCACCACAAGCACAATCTCGTTTACATGACCAATCCCAGACCCAAACTAACCAAAATAACAGCTACTCAATAACAACCAATAATATCTC
This sequence comes from Ichthyosporea sp. XGB-2017a, assembly GCA_002811675.1. Taxonomy (NCBI): domain Eukaryota; class Ichthyosporea; order Dermocystida; genus Chromosphaera; species Chromosphaera perkinsii. The sequence goes on from PDIM01010453.1 coordinate 14,649, forward strand.
CTCCCTTTTGTCCACATCAAACACAGCAGCAGCAGGGATGGGGGAGGATGAGAATCTACCTTTGTTTTCTGAGGACGGGATCAGAATGGGCCGGGGGATTAGTAACAACAGCAGCTACAGATCACCTCGTCCTCCTTCTTCTTCCCTCACATCTGATAATCAAAGAATAGGACAAGATTTCGATAAGTTTGCGAGTGTAGGATCGGCATCTGAGGCAGGGACTATTCCATTCACGAGCAGGAGTGATCAGATTGCAGCAAATGACACACCCGTGACGGATATTGATGATCAAATGGTTTCAGAATTAGAACACGAACTAACCCTTGTGAGTAAATCCTTCCGTAACAATGAGATGCGAGCCTTTGGAGAAGAATCCGATGAAATTTTCCAACAAATGCAAAACATCCGACAGCAGCAACAACAACTGGCAGAGATGCATTGCGCGACTGAAAAAGAACTTCAAAGGAATCTCCACGAGGGGCATCACCGAGACGGAGGATCAAGGGAGCAGAGGGGAGAGGAGGAGGGGCTCTCCGCGGGGCAGGAGGAGTTCCAGAAATGTGCAGGGATGGTGAATGGGTTGATGAACGAGCTCAAGGCACTCCGGGATGTGATGAGCACGAGTGTGAATCTGAATAACAATAGCAATAGTAACAGTGATAATAATAATAATAATAATAATAGTGATAATGATGATAAGGGATATGGGAGGAAATCCAAGTCGTGGAGGGGGACTAGTGGTCGCTATGGTAATAAGAACAGGGAGACTAATAGTGCAGGTGGGGAGGATGACAAGAGGGAGAATGACACTCTGATACGAGAAGAAGAGGAGGGAGAACAGCTGAAGGAAGGAAGGGAATATTAGAAGAGAGCTATACTTGACTAGATGGGATATATCAGAGGGTTTTGTATATATGTTTATTTATTTTGATTTGGGGCGGGGTTGATTGGAATCGAATCAAGAAAGAGGGAAAAATAAAATCAAATCACAAACAAAAAAATGGGATTTCTAATTTCTTTTTTTTTTTGGTATAACGATTTGATTTGAGACCCTTTTTTTGGTATAAAAAAAGAGGGGGGCTGTGGAAAAAAATAAAGAATGAAAAAAGTTTTTTTTTTTTTGTGAGATTTGATTTTGCTCGAAATCCGCAACTTTGAAATTTCGATTTTTGTTTTTTTTATATATATATATCTATTTTATTTTAGTTAATCTTAATAACTGACATAATCAACTAACCCACCCAGATAATAATGAATCCCTCTACCTCTTCCCCGCAACACACAGGAGCAGGGGCCATGTCTCCGTGTGATTACGCCCCACTGAAGGAGTGTCTGGCCGCCCACAATGGAGATCAACGCCAATGCCAGAAGGAGTGGGAGGAATTCAGGACTGCGTGCATGATGCGGGCCACAAAGGCTCAGGAATCACCAACAGCAACCCCCGAGGAGAAATCCTGCACCGCCTGTGACCAACAGAACTGAAACCCAAAGCTTTCAACAAACCTCTCTTTCAATTGGATCCCCCCACTCACTGACTGAACACTGATTTCGAGTAATTTAATTTGATGGATTAGTTTAATAAGCTGTGATTATTATTCATTGTTTTGTTGTTTATTTGATCAAATCCATACAGCGTAGAAGGTTTTTAGATTGGGGGGGGGGGCGGTTATCTCTTATAGGTTGGTTTTATTTCTTCTTTCTTCTTCTCCTTTGTATTTCCTTCCTTTTTCCTTTTTCAAATCACAAATAAAAAGGGAACTGGTTTCCCTTTTTCTCCTTTCTTTTCTTTTTTTTTTTTTTTTTTTTTTTTTTTTTCAAAAAAATTTTTTTAATTTTTTTTTTTTTTTTTTT
>PDIM01010453.1:26327-36604 GCA_002811675.1 Ichthyosporea sp. XGB-2017a
TTTTTTTTTTTTTTGTAAAAAAGAAGAAAAAGAAGGAGGATCAAAAAAAAAAAGAAAAAAACAAAGAAAAGAGCATATCTGATTTGTTTTAGGGTTCCGTATTCTTTTCTTCTTTGTAAAAGAGATAGCCAGAGAGGGCGAGAGTGTTTCTTTCTCATTAAAGCACCAAATCAATAACTGTACACAAAATGTATAGCAATAATCCCGAAGGAGAGGAAGAGCAACAGCGACTCCTGTCCTCCAAGAGCACTGCCCCTCCTCCTCCTCCTTCGTCTTCTTCCAATGGATATGGGACAGGCAGCAACATCCAGGAGCATCCACAGCACTACTACACTTCTGGCTACAATGTACTAACCGCCTCTACCAACCCCCCGCCCCCATACGACCCCAAGTGGGGGCAGCCCCACCAGTTTGATCCGCAGTGGACGGGCCCTGTGGAGAAACGGCAGTGCAAGGATGTGTTTTTTCTTATTCTGTTTGTGGTGTTTGGTGTGATTGGGATGGGCGTCATTGCTGGTTATGGGTTCATGCATGGGGATCCTTTACGGCTGGTGTTGCCACAGGACTCCTATGGGAATATCTGCGGGAGGAATAACTCTGTGTACGGGAAACACTTGCCAGACTTTACAGAGATGAAATCTCTGTTGTATTTTAATGGAGAAGGGAATGGGACAAAGATTTGTGTCAGGAAATGCACGAATCGAACAGAATCAGCTTCCTTGGATAATATGGTTTGTGATTATGATGTCGATACTTCCTTAATCACCTCAGTCGACCTGCTTTACAAGCAAATCCGAGCTGGGAAATGCGCAGCGGGAACTTTTAACTCCACATCAAAGCTGCGTAAATGCATCCCTAGGGATTCCGCGGCATCAGTTGTTGATCCATCACGCTTTGGTCGGGCTGTGCTGGCGCGGGACGTGATTCGCCGTGCGTTTGGATCTGCGACGATGTATGGGATGGGGCGGGATATTCTTTTGGATCTGTCTCGCTCCTACCATTACATGCTAATGTGTCTCCTTGCTGCGGTGGTGGTGAGTTTCCTCTGGCTCTGGCTAATGCAGCGCAGTGTGCGAGTGATGGTTTGGTTTACTGTGGGGGCTTTTGTCGGGCTCAGTTGCGCGTCCACGGTGTATTTTTTCTGGCAATGGAGGGAAGAAGCGCATGATGTGGACGTGCATGGGACGGGGAGCAGAGGAAATGCAAAGGTAATGTTCTGGTTCTCCGTGGTCTTGGCCGTGTTTACCCTGACTGTGTTGTTTGTCCTGCTCATGGTGCGAGGAAAAATCCGGATAGCGATTGATATTGTGCAGGAGGCTGCCACTGCCATTGACTGGATCCCTCAGCTGACCTTTTTCCCCTTCTTGGTGTTTGTGGTTTTGCTGCTATATGCGGGATATGCCCTCACTGTCCTTGTGTACCTGGCCACCACTGGTGAGATGGAGGTGGACAAAGTGGTGGGGGGTAATGGAGGGCATCGTTCGCGATTGGTGTTTAACCACACGGCCATGTGGATGGTTGTGTACCATTTGGTTGGCAGTGTGTTTATAGTCAATCTCATTCTGGCTATCCAGAGGACAACCATCGCGGGGTGTATTGCTGCGTGGTTTTTTGCGTCTAATAAGCTTCTGATGCCAACCTCGCCAGTGTTGACCTCGTTGAGCCGTGTGCTGCGGTATCATTTGGGTTCGCTGGTGCTAGGATCTGTTATTATCACGTTTGTGCAGATGATACGCATGTGTTTCGATCTTGTAAAGGCGTGCGGGAGGCTGGTATGTGGTGGGGATGACAATAACAGCTTGACAAGTGTATCTACTGTAGCGGATCCAGTCACCGCAGCAGGAACAGCGGCTGCCTCTGCAATTTTGGGCAGTAGTAATAGTAGTAGCAGCAACTCTTCTTGCTGGTCCTGTTCGTGCCTGTGTGGATGGGCAGAGACTTTATTACGAAGTATCAACAAGAACGCGTACATCGAAGTCGCCATTTATGGCCATTCCTTCTTCCATTCGGCACGGGTGGCCTTACGTCTACTGGCGCGGAATGCTATTCGCATGATTGCAACAGAATACATTGGTGATTTCATTTTATTCTTGGGTAAAACCGCCGTGACCGTGATGGTAGGCGCTATTGCCATGGAACTGCTCAATGACGATTCGCTGCAGCTGAGGTACTACGCTGTGTTGGTGGCCCTCGTGATGCTAATGGCGTACATTATCGCCAGTAGCTTTATGTCCGTCTTTGCCGTGTCCATCGCCACCATATTTATCTGCTTCTGCGAAGATGTGGAGCGGAATGACGGGACACCACAACGGCCATACTTTATGACACCAACTCTTGCGAAAGCGATGGAATTCGACAAAGAGCAGTCCATAGACATGTAAAGATAATAAAAACTACAAGAAATAAAAAACACTGTAAACACTTCCAATTGTTCGTCCAAGGCAGTCATTTCATTTTCACTCAGTTACAATTACACACAAACATAGTCAGGCACCCTCACTCGATAGCGAGTCGTTGAGGAACTCCATCAATCACACACTTGACCATCTTCCCATCCTCCTCCACCGTCTCTGTCACCTTCCCATCCCTCACCTCCCGCCGCTCTATCCTCTTCTTCCCATTCACATATGTCATTCTCATACTGCTGCTACTGCTGCTGCTCCCTGCACCGCCACCAAAGGAGGACGACGAGGACGACGAGAAGAAGGACGACTCCCCAAACCCACCACGCATCATCCCCAAATTCCCAAACAAGGAACCACCCGAGGGACGACTACTGGTGAAAAAATCATCCTCAAATGCAGCATCATGGTCAAAGAACATATCTGATCTTGTTCTTCCCCCTTCTCCCCTTCTGGATCTCCCTTCCCCACCAAACGAAGAGGAAAAGAAGTCCCGGTCCCCGGCAGACCCGTCCATATCACGATTTCGTGATGCTCTACTTCCAAAACCAAAAAACCCATCATGATCATCCATAGCGTCACAGAAAAATGGATCCTCTCCACCAAAAAATCTTCTAAATACCTCATTGGGATCCGTAAACCCACCAAATCCACCACTTCTCCCCTTCCCTGTAAAAAACAAGCCCGAAAACAAATTCTCTTCCGCCGCGCCTCCTCCTCCTCCTCCGCCCCGTTTGAGCCCTTCCTCCCCGTATTTATCGTAAATCTCCCTCTTTTTGTCATCCGAGAGGATCTCATATGCCTGGGAGATCTCCTTGAAGCGCTGCTCGGCGTGGGGACGTGTGGCCGGGTCTGGATGCTTGTCGGGATGGAACTTCAAGGCGAGACGACGATACGCCTTTTTGATTTCCACCGGTGACGCAGATTCTGAGACTTCCAGAACCTCATAATGGGATGAAGATTTCCTCATTGTATAGAAAAGTTATAACAACAACAACAACAAAAAACAGAGATCCACAAGAAAGAGAAAAAAGATTTCAAAAAAAAAATAAAGAAATCTCAATTGACTTTTTTTGGTAAAATCTCAAATCTGAAGGAAACGAAGAATTTTCTAGAAAAAAAAAAAAAATATAAACTTTAATATGAATGGAAAATTTGTATGGAAAGTTTGTATGGAAAATTTGTATGGAAAGTTTGTATGGAAAATTTGTATGGAAAGTTTGTATGGAAAATTTGTATGGAAAGTTTGTATGGAAAATTTGTATGGAAAGTTTGTATGGAAAATTCCGATTGAAAATTTCTGTGAAATATTTTTTGTTTTTGTTTTGTTTTTGTTTTGTTTTGGTTTTCATTTTCAAAATCAGGGTGCTTCAAAATCAACCGTATGTAGATCAAAACAAAACAAACAAACAAACAAAAACGAAACTCACAGAGAGAAAAAAAGAAAAAAAAAAGGGGGGGGGGGGGGGAGAAAGGAGCTTAATATTTGTGAATCTAATGCAGGAGTGGAAAGAGAGAGGAGGAAGGAGTGATATGGTTACTTTGTGTGAGAAAGAACACGCCAAGCAGGAGGGGTCTCGCTGCCTTGATACCACACACAACCACCACCTCGTCACAAGGGGAGAAAAGAACAAGGAGACTGGGGAAGGAGTGTACGAGCCCCCTCCAGTGCTGCTGTGTCTCCCAGGGCCAGCGTGGCCACGTGTAAGATTCAGAAAAGAGGAGGAGGAGGAGGAGGAGGAGGAGGAGGAGGAAGGGGGGGGAGGGGATTGGTGCTGGTTCCGTGTTGGGGGCAAGGCGGTGTACGTGAGCAGTAGCGGGGAGATCCATCAGGGGGATAGTCGGCAGCATGCGGCACGGACTGCAGAGTCAGTGTGGGATAGCAGCCTGGTGTTGGCCAAGTTCCTGGAGAGGAATCCCCATTGTTTGATAGGGGAGGCAGGGAGACAAAAAGGGGGAGGGGCCGGTGTGTTGGAGTTGGGGGCTGGGTATGGAGTGGTAGGGCTGGCTGCTATGAGGGTTCTGGATCACCAGGGAAGGGGGATCAACCAAGAGGGTGACGCTGTAGACGTGTACCTGACTGATGTGAGGGAAGTGGTGGAGACGAAAACAATACCATCACGGAGAGTCAACTATGGCGGGGCTGGGAAGGGAAGCAGCACCAGGGGGAGAGCCGCAGAGGATGTGTGCTTGGTGCTGGATTGGAATACACCTCCAAGTGAATGGCTGCAAAGCACCGTCAAAGGACACAATGTTGATTGTGTGGGAAAACACATTGGGTTTGAAGTTATCCTCGCTTCGGATGTAGTGTGGATTAATCACCTGATTGAGCCCTTTGTGAAGGTCCTGGATCACTTTTGCTCGCTCAGAGAGGCGGCGATAGCATCAGCGCGAAGGAGTAGTGAAGATGGAGATGGAAAAGAGAACCAGGAGGGGGGCTATGTGGGTGAAGGTGAGAACACCAAATTGCATCCCACGACCATCTATGTGAGCCTCCAGCATCGCTATGATAAAGGAGACAGGCTTTTCTTGAGCCTGCTGGAACAATACGGGTTCAACCATGTCAGGACTGTGGACAAAAGCCTGTGTGATACGACATTTGTGTCTGATAAGATTGATATTTATGAAATTAGACGAGAAATGCCTCAATAAAAGTAGAAGCTGTTTATTTGTTCGTTTATTGCTTTCCCGCTTTGCTGGCTTTCGGCCTTTTCGCTCAGTTTTGTTGCTTTACGAAGTTGTCAGAGCAGAGCGAATCTTTTGAATACTTTTGGCCCCTCCTTGGCGAAGACTATCTCGAATTTTTCTTCTTCGCTTGCGTGCATTTGAAGATGCATCGGATGCTTCCGCTGCTTCATTCTCCAATTTAATTCTGTCGGATTCTTTAACAAAGGACAAGAACTTTTGAATGAGCTCTTTGTCTTTGGTATCCAGCATTACTCCTTCTTGTCCTTCGCCTCGTTTTGGGGGTGCAAACATTGCCGGCGTTGGGGCTCCAGCCTGTACCCCTTCAACATACTCTGCCAAGGCACTAATCGGGTTCTCCTCCTCAAAATCAGCCTCACTTCCACCACTTCCCTCGTCTTCTGGCATTGCATTTTGTACTTCATCCCGGTGCTGCGCTTCCATTGCATCACGGGCCTTTTTCATCTCGTCAAAGTCTTTGCGTGTCATGTGCCCCTTCACTGCAGCAGAAATTTTTCTTGCAGCATCTTTTTGTTTCTCTAGGTCTTCCAAAGCCTTCAAACGCTCCAAAGCCTTTTTCTTCTCCTCCTTGAATTTCTTTTGCTTTTTGCGCTTCTCTTCCTCTTCTTGATCTGCCTTTTGTTTTTTTGCTTCTTCGGCTTCAGCTAAGCGCCGCTTGATGCGCTCCTTTTCTGCTTTATACTCTTCTCTCAGCCTTTCCTGTTCCTTTTCTGCATCTTCAGCCTCTTTCTTTTCTTTTTCTATCTTTAATGCGAGCGCCTTGCGATGCTCCCGGTATCGGTTTTGAATCAAACGAGAAGCAGCATTCCTATCCCTCATCTCTTTCGCTTCTTCTTCGTCCTTCAGGAGTCTGGCAAGCACCTCTCTCTGTCTCTCTTCATCTTCTGCTTGTTTGGCCTTTTCTTCCAATATTTCCATTTCCTTCTTTAGATTTTTCACTTGTTTTCGAGCCTGGTATCCACGATATCCTGCCTGAATGCGTGTTGCTTCGATTTCCCGCAATCGATTTTCTTCCTCTTCTCGCAGTTTACGCTCCGCTTCTTCCATGGCTATTCGCTCGGCTTCCTCGAGTTCGGCTCTCTGCTTTTCCTCTTCTGTTAGCTGTTGCTGACTCTCCTCTTCCTTTCTCCTTTGCTCGGCTTCTTCCTTTTCTCTTTGCTCGGCTTCTTCCTTTTCTCTTTGCTCGGCTTCTTCCTTTTCTCTTTGCTCGGCTTCTTCCTGTTCTCTTTGCGCAGCCTCTTCCTTTGCTTGCTGTTCAGCCTGCTTTTTTAATTGCTCTTCCTGCTGTTCCTTTAAGACGCGCTCTTGTTCCTCTAGCCTTTTCTTTGCAGCTTTTTCAGCATCTTCCATTTCCTTTTGTTTTTGCAATAACTCTTCTTCCATCCTTTGAATGCGAGCATGCGCTTCTTCTTCCATTTCCTGTAGTTGGCGCTCACGACGCGGATGATCCCCAGCTAGAATGGGGCTTGCTTCTGCATTAGCAATGTTTTGAAACATCTGCATCTGGGCATTGGCCCCCTCCTCCAGAGTACTATCAGTTTGGGTCACAGCATTTTTCTTTGCATTGACTTGTGTTGATGATGGCGCCTTTGGAGGCTTTTGACTTCGAGGCGTAGCAACCAGAACTTTGCATTGCTCGAGTTTGCTGGACTTTAGTGGAATATCATCTCCTTTTGCCATAGGTTGATATAAGACCGGTGTCCCTGGCTCATCATTGTCGCCTACTGAGCAAACAATTAAATCTTCTCCCACCTCACCGAGTCGACCACCTGGGTACGTATGATTTGCCGCCATCTGTAATGCGGGGTGAGATTTTAGTTTCTTGATAACTACTGGGTCTTCTTCTTGTGTACTTTTCTCAAGGGCATCCGGTATATCCACATCAAAGATCGTTTGCAAAAGGTTTCGATAACGCTTTCTAGCCAAGTAGCCCCTAAAGTGCGCTTGTATACACGTAGCTGCCATCGTTTCTGGGTGTAATAGATTTTCCATCTCCATTCTCACTAAATCTTCAATGTGCGCCTTTGTGCGATTATCCAATTCGGGAACTTGAGGAACATTAGCATGAGAAAGTTGCCCATTCTTTTTAGTGCCTTTCTTCGTCCCCTTTTTGACTCCTTTTTTCTTCGGAGCGCCTTTACCCGACGCAGATCGAAGTTCATTTTCGTCGTGCATCCATGTTTCCGCGTACGCGTCATCGATTGGCACAGTCAAGTGAAGCGACCTCTTTAAGTCATTCAACTCCCTATTATAGCTTTCTTTCCACGCCGAGAGACCTTCAAGGCTGTCCTGCTTTCCTCCAAATGGCTGAGGAGGCTTCTGGGTATTGGCTGGATCGCGATACTTCAAGTCGCCGGCTAGGCTATTATATTTCTTAGTCTGTTCAATAGCATCAATAGATTGTTCTATTTTCTCATCACAAAGTTCCTCATAATCTTTCCAGGTTTCAGGGGCAGATTGGCGAGATTGAGGACGACTTGACGCTTTCATGGCTCGAGCAGGCTTTCGAATTGAGCCCTTTGCTTGGCTGCTTCCCCATTCCTTGTTTGGCATACCAACTAACCCAGCGGAAGAATGTGGCCGAGTTGGCCGGACTGCAGTGGATTTCTTATCCGCTCTTGAGGATTTCCCAGCGGGTTCAGTGGCATAGGGTGACAATTTTTTGCTTGATGCACGAGGTGCATCACTGGCTTTTACAAATGGGGCAGATTGAGGCCTTGGATAACTGCGTGTTTTGGGAGGAGAGCACGAGCGGGACCGAAGAGTTTCTTCCTGTAGAGCTTTCAATCTGTATACGTGAGCATCTTCATGGAACTTTCGCTTTAACGCATCCAGTACGCTTTCATTTTCATACTGATATCTTGGGAACATTTTCTTAAACGACTCTGGCTTTTCTGCCCGCAAAGATTGCACCCGTTCGTAGCCCAGATGAGTAATTCCATTTGTACTCGCGGGTCGCGGTGAATGCTTCACCGTTCTTCGCTCTTCTCCAGGTCGCAGGAAGGGGCCAAAAGTCTCTTTGATAGCCCCTGGTGCCCTCCACGGAGGGCGACCAGAGTGCCGCTCGCGACCGTTGTAACTAGCCACATATCCATATCCCGCATTGGTTCCAGAATGGATATTATTTTTGTTAAATGGCATATACAAATGTGAATGAGTGTGTGTTGGGTGCCCATCGGAAAGAATTCTTCTTCCGGGGGATCGAGGAGACACCTCACGCCTGGGTCGCAACAATCCTGCCGGGAGTGGAGGGGAGGATGCACGCCCGGTATTCCCAGGTAACATCCGATCATGTACATAATATTGATAGTCTTCGAAGGGGGGGAGCTGTTCATTGTATCCGCTCAAATCTACAGGAGTTAGAACGCGCTTTGGTGGGGCTCGCTTTTTCTTTTTCACAGGTGAACGCCTTCTGATCGATTTTTTCTCTGATGTAGGTGAGGAAGAGGCGACTGGGATGACAATGCTTGGCTCTGGGTTGGCTGATGCTGAAGAGGAAGACTTTTTAGATTTATGAAGGCTAGCGGATGCGCTCTGGGAAAGGTCTGTTTGCTTGGGTTGGTCTGCAGCGGGTGCATTCACTGTCCTCACCTTTGCGACTTTTTTTACTTTCTTTGGAGAATACCCAGCTGGTTTTTCTAGAATGGCTCCGTGCTGTTTCAGTAAATTCGCAATCTTGGAGTGATTGTTTAACAGAGCTAATTGAAGGGGGCTGAAGCCTTGCTTATCCTTCACCGAAACATCCACTTCATATTGCAGCAATTTACCAATTGCCCTGTACACACCAGAGCGAACAGCGCAATGTATTGGCATGTCCTCTGTGATTGTTATGGCCTCCGTATCAGCCCCATTTTCCAAGAGAATCTCCAAACATTCAATATATCCCTCAAACTCTTTTTCCGATACATCCTCTTCTTCTTCGCCTACTTCTCCTTTGCCATGTTCACTGTCCTTCAATTTCCTGTTCGCTTTGCGTCTTTTTGTCTCTTCCTCCAGGGCCTTGAAAACTGCATGCAGCGCAGTATCCCCCTCGGTATTTACATAATTTACAAAGGACTCGGTGGGTGAGAAAGTAATCAAAAGGTCCAACAATCGAGGGCCACCTTGCCGCGCGGCATAATGCAACACTGTGTTTCCCCCCACATCCTGTGCGAGCAGGTTAGCCCCACTTTGGATGAGCAACTCGGAAATGGTAAAGTTTTTGTTCTGCACCGCCATCATGAGAGGTGTGGCTTTGTTTTTCTTATTCCTACTATTCACATCCGCATCGTTCTGCACCAGTAACTCCACCATGTTATATTTGTTCTGCAACACTGCATGATGCAATGGGGAGTTGCCTTGCTGCTGTGTCCCCCCCGAAGAGGATGACAAAGACAAAGCAGAAGGAGAACGATGATGATGCGGGTCATTCTTTCGTCTCTTAATCGGAGTCACTGGCCTCATTAACAGACTCTCATGGTTTACATCAGCCCCATGAGCTATCAACAGCCTGGCAATCCTCTCATTCCCTGTCTTGATGGCACACACCAGCGGTACTTCTCCCCCCCCGCCTTTACAGCTATTTACATCCGCCTTATTCTCCAACAGTAGCCGACACGCCTCCTCCTGCTGGTTCACCACTGCAAGATACAAAAGACTCTTCTTTCCTCCTCCACCCTCTCCTTCCCCTTCCTCCCCTCCCTCCTCTCCTTCTACATCCCCCCCGTACCGTAACAGCAACTCCAGACACTCCCCATAGCCCTTCACCACTGCCTCCCCAACCACCGACAGTCCCTCTCTCTTCTCCCCTTCTTCCTCCTCCTCCATCTTCTTCTTCTTCTTCTTCTTCTTGTCATTATTACCATTCTCCTCCTCTTCTTCCTCTTCCTCCTTCTTCTTCTTTACACTGACTACCCTGGCTCCCTGTGCCAATACAGCTCGAAGGGTCTCTGGATCATTGTTATGCACCGCCTCTAATAACTTCTCATTGAGATATTCCTCTCCTCCTTCTCCCCCTCCTTCCTCTCCTCCTCCCCCTTCTCCTCCTCCTCCTCCCCCTTCTTCTTCTCCTTCTATTTCTTCTTCTATCTCTTCCTCACAGCTTGTAGCCGACTCCGCCTCCTCTTCCTCCTCCCCATCCTCTTCTTCTTCCCCCGTGTGTTGTCTTTGTTTTACGTTATGAGGTGCTGT